>NC_069490.1:1853444-1875944 GCF_026875155.1 Cherax quadricarinatus | reverse complement strand
CAACCTCTGCAACTTCTCTTTAAATCCTTTCCCCAAAAGGGACAGTGTCATCAGCAAAGAGCAACTGTGACAACTCCCACTTTTTTGTGATTTTTTTCTTTTAACTCCGACTATGGTGCTGTACTCACCTCCCCTATGCTTGAGGGACTGATTACCTCATCTTCTGTACATTAGTTATACTGTCTACCAAGTTATGTCCTAAATTTGTATTGAAAAGCCACTGATGCGAAACGTCTACAATAAAGATACCCAGATTTGCACATTGTGTCTTAATCTCACAATGTAAAGAGAGAGAATATCGTGACTGAAACAATAACACGAGTATACTATTTCCCTCGTCTCGTTGTACCACTCCCTTCCCAGCTTCGCCTAGTGTAGTGTAGACAATGCTTAGAACAATAGACATGTTGCTCAGTGAAGAAGACTTGTGCAACACTTGTCCCCTTACTCCCAGTCCATTAATGTTTCTGCAACTGTATTAGACTGAGGAAGGCACGCCTGGTGAAATGTTTCACCCTTTCGATTGGCATTGTTCCTGACAAACCTGACTCCAACCTGACCTTGTATATATTCTGGCCCTCTTTCCCTACGCGCTTCTTCCCCTTGACTTCATGTTCCAAAGTCGGAGCGAAACGTTTGTTATAATATTCATTCTTCTATATGTGGGTTATTAATGTATAAATTAAAATCAATGATGGTAGTATAAAATAAACAAACGCATGGACGAAGTCTAGGTAAGTCCTAGGTAGACCCTTGTGGAGTGAGTGAGGTAGACGGGACGGAGAAGAATAGCGTTGGGCGTTCCCCTAGCTCGATCGGTAAGCGCAATTACCTCATTGAGGTCCCGGAGAATCGAATCCCCGGTACGGTGCAAATCTTTAGGATTCTTTTCTTTAAGGCACCTGCGGTCCATTGTTTACCCATCAGTATAGATGGTACCTGGTTGCTTAGTCAATTGGTGTGGGTGGCGTCCTGGGGAGGGTGGTCAGCAGGTTAGGTTTAGTAAGCGGTGCGTCATGAAACAGGACAAGAGTTTCCTGACGCGGATCTTCTATGATGATCGGCCGCGTTGGTGCTTTTGGTTATCTGACCGAGGGCCTTCCACTGGCCTTTACCCTTCCACCCCTTCACAAACTATCGTCAAATATAACTGGGCGAATGGAAAACAGAGGGACGAGACTATTACTGCCGACTGGTGCACATCGGAACATCTTGAGTTGGGTAGCAGGATGACTGCAGGAGAGGACGGCATAGGTATGATCACCAGAAGCTTAGGCACCCATGGTGGACTAGCGATTTTAAATCACTGAAGAGGCGTTAGGAAATCTAAGTGTTTGGTTCTGTGATCTGTGTTGTGTTGCAGGGGCTTAAGCGACGGTCTGGATTTTTGAGACTTTTTGATCGCTGGTACTCTAACCCCACCCTGTATTGTTTGCTTGCAATCGTGGTCATGAACGATTTCCGAGTCTCGTTCTCTTCCTGCCTACGTCCCCGTCTGGAGAACACCCGGGCCCGGAACAACACCGCGAAGCTCTACTGCTGCTACTATCTGTGAGAAGGACGTGACGGATCTGGTTTCCCCCTCCCCCCGCAAGAATTGAGGGACATGAGTTGAGTTGTTCCATCTCTAATGAGGCTTCAACACCGAGTCCAGTACACGACGACAGTGACAGGAGTCCTTATACTGTACACAAGGAGCCTACGGCGAGTGCACGCTGTGAATATGACCTGCCCAGAAGGGCCCTAACCAGCGTAGCAATCAGCACGATCTGCTGACGTAGGCCAGAGGCCTTCTATACTGTCCTCTCAGTTCTTACTCTCACGTGGGTGTTTAAAATGCTATGGGGGGGGGGGGGTGGGGGGAGAACTTATTCAGTGGGAGAAGGAAGTGCTGGGCCAAGAGCAATAAGGTCTTAGAAAGTATTGTGAGTCCAGTAGGTAGAGATGATACAAGGTCGCTAGTAGAGTGCCACGGTGCCAGGGTTGTGTAGCCCAGGCAGATAGCAAGGTATAAGCAGGTGCCTGTGTGGGCGTCGGCGGAGTAGTGCAGGAGTGTGTGGGTGTATAGTGGATGAGTGTGTGGGTGTATAGTGGAGGGGTGTGTGGGTGCCATAGTGGAGGGGTTGCAAGTGTATAGGTGGAGGGGTCTGCAAGTGTATAGTGGAGGGGTGAGTGGGTGTATAGTGAGGGGTGTGTTGGGTGTAAATAGTGGAGGGTTGTGTGGGTTTAAATAGTGGAGGGGTGTGTAGGTGTATAGTGGAGGGGTGTGGGTGTACAGTGGAGGGGTGTGTGGGTGTATAGTGGAGGGGTGTGTAGGTGTTATAGTGGAGTGGTGAGTGGGTGTATAGTGGAGGGGTGTGTAGGTGTAAAATGGAGGGGTGTGTGGGTGTATAGCGCGAAGAGGTATGTGGGTGTAGTAATAGTGAGGAGTGTGGGGTGGTATAGTGGAGGTGTGGTGGGTTATAGTGGAGGGTGTGTGGGTGCATAGTGGTGGAGTGTGTGGGTATATAGTGGAGGGTGTGTGTTGTGTATAGTGGAGGGTGTGTGGGTTAAAGTGAGGGGATTTTGTGGGTGTATAAAGTGGAGGGCTGTGTAGGTGTATAGTGGAGGGGTGTGTTGGGTGTATAGTGAAGGCGGTGTGTACGGGTATAGTGGAGGGAGTGTGGGTGGTATAGCGAAGAGGTAATGTGGGTGTATAGTGGAGGAGTGTGTGGGTGTTATCGTGGAAGGGGTGTGTGGGTTATATATGGAGGGGTGTGTAGTGTATAAAGTGGAGGGGTGTGTGGGTGTAACAGTGGAGGGGTGTGTGGGTGTAAGAGAGGGGTTGTGTAGGTGTATAGGGAGGGGTGTGTGGGTGGTATAGCGAAGAGGTATGTGGGTGTATAGTGGAGGAGTGTGTGGTGTATAGTGGAGGGGTGTGGTGGGGGTAGAGTGGAGGGGCGTGTGGGGGCATAGTGGGTGGAGTGTTGGGTATATAGTGGAAGGGGGTGTGGTGTATAGTGGGAGGGGTGTGAGGGTGTATAGTGGGGGGGTTTGTGGTGTAAATAGTGGAGGGGTGTTGTAGGTGGTATAGTGGTGGGTGTGGTGGGTGTATAGTGAAAAGGTAGTTGTGTATACTGGAGGGGTGTTGTGGGTGTATATGAGGGGTGTGTGGGGTATAGTGGAGGGTTGTGAGGTGTATATGGAGGGGTGTGTGGGTGTACAGTGGAGGGTGTGGGTGATAGTGGAGGAGGGGTAGGGGTATAGTGGAGGGGTGTGCGGGTGGTAAATAGTGGAGGGGGTGTGTACGGTATAGTGGAGGGGATGAGTGGGTGTATAGCGAAGAGGTATGTGGGTTATAGGTGGAGGAGTGTGTGGTGTATAGTGGGAGGGGTGAGTGGGGTCGTGTAAGTGGGGGTGTGTGGGTGCATAGTGGAGGGTTGAGTGTGGGTGTATAGTGGAGGTGTGTGTTTGTTATTGGAGGGTGTGTGGGTGTAAGTGGAGGGGTTTGTGGGGTAAAGTGGGAGGGTGTGTGTAAGGTGTATTGTGGGAGGGGTGTGTGGGGTATTGAAAGGTATTGGGGTGTATAAGGGGAGAGTGTGTGGGTGTATAGTTGTAGGGGTGTGTGGTGCTCATAGTGAGGGTGTGTGGTTGCATAGTGGAGGGGTGCGTCGGTGTATTAGTGAGGGGAGTGAGGGTGCATAGTGGAGGTGTGTGGTGGGTGTAGACTGGAGGGTGTGTAGGTGTATAGAAAGAGGGGTGTGGTCTGGTGTATAGTGGAGATGAGTGTGTTAGGTGTATAGGTGGACTGGGTGTAGTGGGTGTAAGTGAAGAGGATGTGGGTGTATTAGTGGAGGAGGTGTGTGGGTGTATACGTGGAGGGGTGTGGGAGTTATAGTGGAGGGGTGTGTGGGTGCATATGAGGGTGTGAGGGGTATAGTGGAGGGGTGTGTAGGTGTATAGTGGAGGGTGTGTGGGTGTATAGCGAAGAGAGTAGTTGGGTATAGTGGAGTGTGTGTTGGGTGTGTATAGTGGAGGGTAGTGTGGGGTATGTGGAGGGTGTGTGGGTTGCATAGTTGGAGGAGTGTGTGGGTATATTTGGAGGGTGTGTGTGTGTATAGTGGAGGGGTGTGGGGTGTTTAGTGGAGGGCGGGTTTGTGGTGTATAGTGGAGGGCTTTCGTTTAGGTGTAGAGTTGAGGGGTGTGTGGGAGTAATAGTGGAGGCGGTGTGTACAGTGTATAGAGAGGGGTGTGTGGGTGATATAGCGAAGAAGGTATGGGGTGTATAGTGAGGAGGAGTGTGTGGGTTATAGTGGAGGGTGTGTGGGTGTATAGTGGATGGGTGGGTAGTGTTAGTGGAGGGGTGTGTGGGTGTACAGTGGAGGGGTTGTGGGTGTTATAGTGGAGGGGTGTGGAGGTGTATAGTGGAGGGGGTGTGGTGTATAGGCGAGAGGTATGAGGGTGATAGTGGATGGAGTGGGTGGGTGTATAGTGGAGGGTGTGGGTGTAATAGTGAGGGGTGTGGTGCATAGTGGCGGAGTTGTGGGTATATAGTGAAGGGGTGTGTGTGTGTATAGTGGAGGGTGTGTGGTGTATAGTGGAGGGTTGTGGGTGTATAGTGGAGGGGTGTGTAGGTTGTATAGTGAAGGGGTGTGTGGGTGTATAGTGAAAAGGTTTGTGGTGTATAGTGGAGGGGTGTGTGGGTGTAAGAAGGTGGAGGGTGGTTGGGGTGTATAGTGAGGGTTGTGGGTGTATAGTGAGGGTGTGTAGGTGTATAGTGGAGGGGTGTATGGGTGTAACAGTGGAGGGTGTGGTGGCGGTGTATAGTGGAGGAGTGTGTAGGTGTATAGTGGAGGTGTGTGCGGGTGTTACGTGGAGGGTGTGTACGTGTATAGTTGTAGGGGTTGTGTTGAGAATAGAGCGAATAGGTATTTGGGTGTATAGTGGAGGAGTGGAGTGGGAGTAATAGTGGAGGGCGTGGTGTGGGTGTATCGTGGAGGCGGGTATGTAGGTTCATAGTGGAGGAGTGTGTGGTTGTATATTGGCGGGTGTGCTGTGTTTATCGTGAAAGAGGTATGTGGGTGTATACGATGGAGGAGTGTAGGGTGTAAAAGTGAGGGGTGTGTGGGTGTATAGTGAACAGGGGGTGTGGGTGCATAGTGGAGGGGTGCTGTGGGTGTATAAGTGGCGGGTTGGGTGCATAGTGGAGGTGTGGTTTTGAATACAGGGAGGCGGAGTGAAGTTAATAGTAGAGCGGTGTGTGGGTGGTATAGTGGAGGGGAGTGGTAGGGAGTATATGGAATTGGGTGTGTGGTTGTATAGGAAGAGGGTAATGTGTGTATAGTGCAAGGAAGTGTGTGGTGTACACGTGGAGGGTCAGTGTGGTAGTATAGCTGGAAGGGGTGTGTGGGGGTTAATATGGAGGGGTGGTGTGTGGGTGCATAGCGTTGAGGGTGTGAGGGTGCTATAGTGGAGGGGTGTGTGGTGTATAGTGGAGGGGTGTGTAGGGTACATAGTGGAGGGGTGCGTGGGTGTATATTGAGGGGTATGTAGGTCTGGTGTGGTATATGGAGGGTGATGAGTTATATGTAAGTGGAGAGGGGTGAATCGTGTAAGTATCGTTGAGGGGTGTGTTGGAGTAAGTTGGAGGGGTGTGTGGGTGGGTCCATAGTGGAGGGGTTTGTGGGTGTATAGTGGAGGAGTGTGTTGGTGTATATTGAGGTTGGTGTGGGTGCATAGTGGAAGGGTGTGTGCGTGTATATGGAGGGGTGTGTGGGTGTATAGTGGAGGGGTGTGTAGGTGTATAGTAGAGGGGTGTTGTGGGTGTAATAGTGGAGGGGTGTGTAGGTGTATAGCTGGAGGGTGGTGTGGGTGATATAAGTGGTGTGTGGGAGAATAGTGGAGGGGTGTTTGTGGGGTGTATAAGTGGAGGGTGTGTGGGGAAACAGTGGAGGGGTGTGGTGGGTGTACAGGTGGCGGGGTGTGTGGGCGGGTCTAGTGAGGGGCGTTGTGTATAGTAGAGGGGTGCCGTGGGTGTATAGTGGAGGGGTTTGTAGTGGAGGGTGTGTAGTGGAGTTGTGGCGTAGTGGAAGGGGTGTGTAGTGGAGGGGTGGGTAGTGAGGGGTGTGTAGTGGAGGAGGTGTGTGGGTGTATATTGGAGGTGTGAGTGGAGGTGAGTAGTGAGAGGTGGGTAGTGGAGGGGTGTGTAAGGGTGAGGGGTGTGTAGTGGAGGGGTCGTGTGGTGTAATAGTAGAGGGGTGTGTAGTGTAGGGGTGGAGAATAGGGAGGGTCGTGAGGGGGTGTATAGTGGACGGGTGGTAGGTGTAAAGTGGAAGGGGTGTGTAGTTAAAAGTAGAGAGGTGTGTGGTTGTATAGTGGAGGGGGTGTAGTGAGGGGTTGTATAGTGGAGGGTTGTGTAGTGGAGGGGTGTATATGGAGGGTGTGGTATTGTGGCGTGGGGAGTCTAGTGGAGGGTGTGGTATTGACGGGATTATAACAGTGGAGGTGTTGTAGTGAGGGGTGGGTAGTGGAGGGGTGGTGTAGTGAGGGTTGTGCAGTGGAGGGGTGTTCGTATAGTGGAAGGTGTGTAGTGGAGGGTTTTTAGAGGGGGTATATAGTGGAGGGGGGGGTGTGGTGTATAGTGTAGGGGTGTGTAAGATGGAGGGGGGTATAGTGGAGGGGTGTGTAGTGAGGGGTGTGAGTGTGACGTGTGGGTAGGTGGAGGGGACGTGTAGTGGGGGTGTATAATGGAGAGGTGTGTAGTGAGGGTGTAGAGGGGGTGTGGTGTATAGTTGGAGGGTGTGTAGTGGAGGGGTGTATAGTGGAGGGGTGTGTAGTGTGTCGCGGGGTTCTGTAGTGAGGGGTGTATAGTGGAGAGGTGTGTGTGGATGTGGGCGGTGGTCTATGAAGGGGTTTCTAGTGGAGGGGTGTGTAGCTGGAGTGGTGTGTACAGTGGAGGGGTGTGTAGTGGAGAGGTGTGTAAAGTGGGAGGGGAGTGTAGTGCGGGGTGTGTAGTGTGAGGTGATGTAAGTGGAGAGGTTGTAGTGAGGGGTGGCGAGTGAGTAGTGGAGGGGTGTTGGGTGTATAGTGGAGGGTGTATAGTGAGGGGTGTGTATGGAAGGGTGTGTTAGATGAGGGGTTGTGCTAGTGGAGGGGTATGTAGTGGAGTGGTGTGTAGTGGAGGGGTGTAAGTGGAGGGTGTAGAGGGGTGTGTCTGGGTGGTAATAGTGGAGGGGTGTTGTAGTGGGGTGGTAAATATTGGCGGGTGTGTAGTGGAGGTGTGTAGTGGAGGTGTGTGAGAGGAGGGGTGTGTATGGAGTGGTGTATAAGTGAGAGGTGTGTAGTGGAGGGGTGATATCGGGGTGTGTGGGAGTGGTATAGTGGAGGGGTGTGTAGTTGGAGCGGGTGTGGTAGTGAGGGGTGTGTATGAGGGGTGTAGAAGTGGAGCAGGTGTGTAGTGGAGGGGTGTAGTGGAGCGTTGTGTAGTGGATTGGTGTGTGGGTGATAGTGGAGGAGAGTGGTGGGTGTCATAGTGGAGGGTGAATATTGGAGAGGGAGTGTAGTGGAGGAGTGTGTAGTGGAGGGGTGATGGCTAGTGGAGGGGTGTGAATTGTAGGGGTGTCTATTTGTAGGGGTGTGTAGTGGAGGGGTGTGTATGGAGGGGTGTGTAGTGGCAGGGGTGTGTAGTGGAGGGGTGTGTAGTGGGTAGAGGTGTGTAGAGGAGTGACATGGAGGGGTGGTGTATGGAGGGGTGTGTAGTGAGGGGTGGAGTCGTGAGGGGAGTGAAGTGGAGGGTGTATTAGAGGAATGGGGTGTGTAGTGGAGGGTGTGTAGAGGAGAGGGGTTGTAGTGGAAGGCGGTGTGTAGTGGAGGGGTTTGTAGTGTAGGGGTGGTCTAGTGGATGGTGTGTAGTGGAGGGGTGAGTATGGAGGTGTGTTCAGTGGAGGAGGTTTTTATTGGAGGGGTGGTAGTGGAGGGGTATGTAGTGAGGGGTGTGTAGTGGAGGGGTGTGTAGTGGAAGGTGTGTAGTGTAGGGGTGTGGTCAGTGGAGGGGTGTTTAGTGGAGAGGGGTGTGTAAGTGGAGTGTGTAGTGGAGGGAGTGTATTGGAGGGGTGTGTAAGGGGGGGGGGGGGGTAGTGAGAAGTGTGGGGGGGGGTTAGTGGAAGGGGTGTGTAGTGGAAGGGTGTGTAGTGAGGGGGTGGTAGTGGAGGGTTGTAAGTGGAGGGTGTGTAGGAGGGGTGTGTAGTGGAGGGGTTGTGTAGTGGAGAGGGTGGTAGTGGAGATGCTGTGAATGGAGGGTGTGTAGTGGTGTGTAGTGGAGGGGTGTTAGTTGAGGGGTGTGTAGTGGAGGGTGGTTGTAGTGGAGGGAGTGTGTAGTGGAGGGGTGTGTATGGAGGGGTGAGTATGGGAGGGTGTGTAGTGGAGGGGTGTGTAGAGTGAGGAGTGTGTAGTGGAGAGGTGTGTAAGTGGAGGGGTGTGTAGTGGGTGCGTAGTGGAGGGGTCTGTGTAGTGGAGGGTGTGTAGTAGGATGGGTGGTGAGGTGGAGATGGATTGTAGAGGCCGGGATGTGTCTGGATGGGTGTGTAAGCGTGGTGTGTAGTGGAGGCGTCGAGTAGAGGATTGGGTGTCTAGGCGGGGGTTGAGTCTGAGGGTTGTAAGTGGAGGGGCGTGTCGTTGGACGGGTGTGGTCAGATGAGCGTGGTGTGAGTATGAGGGTGTAGTAGTGATGTGTAAGTGAGAGGTGGATACGTGCGGCGGGGGGTGTGAAGTGGAGGGGATGTGTAGTGGAGGGGTGTGTAGTGGAAGGGGTGTTTAGTGGAGGGTGAGATAGTGGAGGGGTGTGGTCGTGGAGGGGTGTATGTCGAGTGGAGTGGTTTGGTAGTGGAGGGGTGTGTCAGTGGAGGAGTGTGAGTATTGGAGAGGTGTGTAGTGGAAGGGAGTGTGTATGGGAGTGTAGTGGACGGGGTTGCGTAGTGGAGGGGTGAGTATTGGAGGGGAGTGGTAGTGGAGGGAGTTACGTGGAGGGGTGTTACGTGGAGGGTGATGTAGTGGAGGGCGTGTGTAGTTGACTGGTGTGTAGTGGGAGGGGTGTGTAGTGGAGGGGTTTGTAGTGGAGGGGTGTCGTAGTGGAGGGGGGCGTGTAGTTGAGGGAGGGGGTGTTGTAGTGGAGTGTTAGTTGAGGGGGTGTTCTGTGCGAGGGGGGCGTGTAGTGGAGGGGTGTGAATGGATGGGGTGTTGTAGTGGAGGGTTCTGTGTAGTGAGGGGTGTGTAAATTGGCAGGTGTGGGTAGCTGGAGGGGCGTGTCGTAGATGTTGTGTCGAGGAGGGGTCGTGTCAGTGCGGGTGATTCGAGAGGGTCTGCGTAGAGGAGGGGGTGTGTAGTGGAGGGTGTGTAGAGGATGGGGTGAGTATGGCGCGGGTGTGTAGTCTGTATGCGGGTGAGAATTTGGGGGTGTAGAGTGGCACTGAGTGTGTAGGTGGTCTCGGTGAAGTCAGGCGTTTGTAGTTACTGATTATACACTATTCGGGGAGGATACTATGCCGCAGTGCTGGAGATACATATACGCTGTGCGTGATATACTATGACCCCGTGGAGGTCCTTTGCGGTGTATAGTCACACTATGCCATTATTACAGTAAGGTGCTGATGCGGGAGAGACCAGATTTCTCTGTTTATGACTAGTCGTGCTACATGCGCTGTGGATAGATAAGGAGCGTGTTGGGCTTGAGACTAGGCGTTTAGCTACTTAGCTTGTATGACCGATGCGGTGGCTATACGATGCCTTGTTCTAGACGAGTCTTTAATCGAGGCGGGAGAGTACGTAGTCGGTTAGATACCGAAGGCTTGGATAGACTAGGCGGGGATGACATGCGTGCGGGGGCTTGGCGAGACTAGTCGTTTATAGACGAGGCGGAGAGACTTTTCGGGTGAGAGTCAGGCTATCTTCTCGTTTAGATACGTGGTCTGGTAGAGACGTGTAGTGGGCTAGTACTTTTCTGTGCGTAGACGAGGGCAGGCCGCATCTATCATCCCTGAGGATAGGACCCATCAACCCCGCAGCCCCGCCAAAGAACTCACCCCTCTGTGATCACACACGTCGTCTTACAGTGCAGTTCGCCTGATCATCCGCCCTGAATTCTATCTCCTGTATCATAACACATGTTGATATCAAACTGTAACATACCACCTGTTTTACTTCTTTACTCTTCAAACTCCTAGTAAAATCAATACAATACATACACCTTTTGCTGCTACTACTGTATCCATACACCTGTTGGCTCTTAACAGTATCATTACAACACCTGTTGCTAACTCACTACCTGTCTGCTACTACCACTCTGTATCATACAACCAGGGAACCTGTTGCTTTGACTCAACTGTACATACACCTGTTGTTAACTACTTAAACTGTATCAAACTCACACCTGTTGCTACATTACTTACTATAGCACTTACTGTACTCATACACCTGGTTGCTACAATAACTGATTACCTTTCACTACTGTATCAAAATACAAATCACCAACCACCTGTTTTTATTTATTTTTATTTTATTTACACTGTATCATACAACAACCTGTTGCAACCAACTGTATTCAAATCATACATACCTGTTGGCTGAACTATCTTGCACTCTTTTACTGTATCATACCCAACTAAACCTGTTGCTACACTGTAACATTACACCTTTTGTCTACATAACTTACTATGTTGCTACACTCTACTTGTATCTACACCTGTTGGGTCTAACTGTAACTTGTATCATACTACAACGAAACACCCTGTTGCTATACTACTTACTATTCTTACTATTATTGCTACTCTACCTGTCTATATACTTACACGGCTGTCTGTTTGCTTAGGTTCTTTACCTATATTCCTTTTCTGTTGCTTACTGAACTCTACTGTATCATAGAACCCCCCTGTTGTGCTACAAACTGTAGTTTCTACTACTTTAATTTCGCTTTACTCTAACTCATAAACTTATTTTATTGCTACATACTACTTCCCTACTGTAATCCATACAAACCTGTTGTTAGCTAACTGTAATCAAAACGAAGTACCGCACACCTGTTTGTTTCTACTTAGTTTTGCTAACTTCCAACTAACTCTATAACTGTATCATTACAATAACACCAACCACACAATTACATACCAACACCTGTTGTTACTGCTGTTGGTATTACTTAACTTGTATCATTAAAAATCATAACAAATACCAACCAACTTAATAACACCTCTACACATAACAAAAAATAAACTGTATCATACAAATACACCTGTTGCTTACTACTTTAACTTTACTAAAAACCAAATACCCCCTGTCTGCTAACTTCTCTGACAAACTTACACTCTGCCAACGACCCAGACAACCATCACCCCCCCACCCAGAGAGCTAGCTACTTACTATAACAAAACAAACCCCATCATACAGCACAAACATCCCACCCAAATTTACAAACACACAATAAACCACGCTCCAAACCTGTTTGCTACTCAAACTATTGCTTAACTTACTCCTTACTCTACTCCAAATACTATATGGCTATATCCTGAAAGCCCTCACAGAATGATCTCCCTGCATCTCACAACATGCACTCGCACTCCTTGTATGCTCACTCCAACTCGTTGCTACTCTACAGTATCCAATACTACCATACAAACAACAAAAAACATCAACTATCAGCAATTATACAAAAACTAAACAGCCTGTTGCTCCTACTGAAAATACCATCATTCCCAAAACAAATACACAAAACACACAAACCACAAACCAGCTTACATAAAACAAAAAAAAAAAATACTACATCACACACTATACAAAAAAAACAGACACATCTACACAAACTATACACAACCTTGGTTAGCTATCATGCTTTGAAACTATAACTGCATTGGCTTTTGCATTTCATACAAACCTCGTCTGACTTTTTAGCTGATTCACTCTCGTTTTGTGCAAGCTCCTTACTACACTTGTATCATATATGATACACCTGTTGCTTAACTGCGTAAATCAATACACCTGTTTCTTCAACTGCTTCATACACCTGTTTGTTACTACTGTATCATCCACTGTTGTTGCTACTGTATCATGCATATGTTGTTACTAACTGTACATACACTGTTACTACTGTATCAATGATGCATCTAGTTGTTACTTACTGTATCATACATCGTTGATTACTACTGTATCATAACACCCCTGTTGCTTACATACTGTATCATACAGTCTGTTGTTGCTACTGTAATCAGAGCTCTGTTGTTATCTACTGTTATTCATACATCTGTTGTCAGTACTAGAACTGGTATCAATGCATCCTTTGTTAACTTACTGTATCATACATCTGTTGTTACTACTGTACATGCATCTGTTTGTTACTACTGTATCATACACCCTGTTGTTAACTGTATCATACACCTGTTTTACTACTGTATCATACACCTGTTTATTAACTATTGTATCATACACCTTTGTTATTACTGTATCAAACATCCTGTAGTTACTAGCTTTATCTTACAACCTGTTATTACTATTGTATCATACACTGTTGTTACTATACTGCATCATACACTTGATGTTATACTGTATCATATCACTTGGTTTTTCCTACTGTTAATCGAACACCTCGGTGTTACTACTGTATCATACACCTGGTTTCCTACTGTAATCAAACACCTGGAGTTACAACTGTATCAAACACCTCTGTGTTACTACTGTATCAAACACCCAGGTGTTACGTACTGTATCATACTCCTGCTAACAAAACACCAGTATGACACTGCCTGGTTTTATGCACTCCTGGATGTGTGCACTGCCTGTGGTGTATGGCCCTGCTGGTTGTCTGCAACTGGTCCTGGTTTATGGCACTGCCGGTGTGCAATGGCACTGCTTGGTCTTGTGATTGTACTGCCTGCGTCTGTATGGCACTGCCTGGTGTAGATCGGCACTGCGAGGTGTGTTTATGCCTGCCCTTGTGTGTTATGGCACAGCGTGGTGTGTAGGCCCTGCATGGTGAGTATGGCACTGCTGGTGTGTATGGCAAACTGCCAGGAGGTGTATGGCACTGCGTGGTGGTATGGCACTGCCTGGTGTGTATGGCACTTGCTGGTGTGTAAAGGCACAGCCTGGTGTGTATGGCACTGTCCTGGTGTGTATGCACAGCCTGGTGTCGTTATGCACTGCCTGTGTGTAAGGTCACTTACCTGGTGTGTATGGACCTGCCTCTGGATGAATGCGCAACATGCCTGGTGTGTATGGCACTGCGTGGTGTGTATTACACTGCCTGGTGTGTATGGCACTGGCCTGGTGTGTTATGGCACTCTGCGTGGTGTGCATGGCCACTGCCAGGTGTGTATGGCACTCCTGGGGGTGTAGGCACTGCCTGGTGTGATGCACTGCCTGGTTGTATATGGCACTGCCTGGTGTGTATAGGCAAGCATTGCCACTCAGGTGTCCTGCCTAACACATATTCCGAGGCAGTGTAAAGTAATCGCTTGGACTGGCCTACATTGGCATAGTGCCACTCATCCACTGCTCCAGTGCCAACAGCACGCTATTTCCTATACTCTCTCCTCTCACTAATCTTCCTTCACTGTTCTGTTTTAAAAACTATACCCCCCCCATCTCCCTCTCTCCCTCTCTCTCTCTCTCTGAGACCTTTGTCTAAATACTAGTACACATGACTACTATTATTATTAACTACTACTAATACTACTAGTGATACTACTGCCAATTACTGCTAGAGTAGTACTACTACTATTAAACTGCTTCTAGGTAGAGGGACGTAAGAATAACCCACTGTGATGGTAGTGGATAGTTTTTTGTGTACCCCATTCCATCCTGTGGATAGTCACCTATTTCCTTGCCACCTTCCAGGAACTGTATTAAGCATATACTACCTGTAGGCTTTACCTGTAGACCCTCTAGATGGAGAGTGCCATGCTTATGGCCCCCAGTACCCCGGCCTCAAAGTGCATTCTTACCACCTGCTCACCCTCTTCACCTCACATGGGAAGTGAGTGCCCTACAAGATGGTGCACCAGTTACCCTCACTATCTGGGTGGTGTTGATTGACAGTGACAGCTGATGTAACAAGATTGATGACTTGTCTGATAGCAATCAATCCACTCCTTGAAGGAGAGAAAGAGAGGGACAGAGACAGAGAGAGAATGATATGTTTTACAGACGTACCAAAATCCCTAAGAAATGATGGGGTAGATAGAAGAGTGAATTAAGAGGAGACCAAGGATCAAGTGGGTCACAGTGGTACGTTGAAGACACAGATGAAGCCATAGGGGGGGATGTCAGGAAGTACTTCTGTAGTCCACAGGTTGGTTTGACAAGTGGAGTGACCTAGATGAGGGCAGTGATGGACGTTGTAGACTTTAATACACAGCATCAAGAGTAGTATAATAAGACTCAAGAAGCTAGCACTTAGCGCACAACACACACACATACACACACACACACACACACCACACTCACACACACACACACACATAAACACACACAGACTACCCACATCCCAAAACCAAACACACACACAACTCACACACACACACATACAACAGACATACACACACACACACACACACACACACACACACACACAACACACACACACACACACACACACACACACACATGTAAAGTCATACTAAGTGGAGGGGGCAGCAGGAAGGGCAGGACTAACGATGCCAACCTACAAGAGAGGGGACTACATGAGGCAATGGAAGAAATCTTCCTGCACGCGGAAGAGAGCAACTGTCAGGGAAGTCAAGTAAATGAGATGAGGAAATGCTGACAACAATGTGAATGAACCTGGGGAGGAGGTTTGTACCCCAGGGAAAAGGAATAACGCGAAGGCCAGGATGAGCCCTTGGTTTCACTCAAAGGTGTAGAGAGGCCAGAAAAAACCAAGTATGCTAAGAATGGAAGAATATAGAAGACAAAGGACCCAGGAGAATAAGGAGAGCAGTCGTAACAGCCATAAATGTATTATGCACAGATAAGAAAGGAACGGCCCAACGACAATGCAAAATGACATCGCAGTGGACGAAAGTCATGTGACCGCGAAGCAGTTGTAAAAGTCACATCACGGAGGAAAACAACAGTCAAGGACCAGAATCAGGCTGAGGGCAGGACGAGGGGAAGATCACAAGAAACGACCGTGAAAGTAATGTGAGGAACTCAACATGAAGATTCAAAGAAGTGTATCACAGAGGAGACAGAAGGATCACAGAAAGACGGAGAAGAGGGATACAAACCACCAAGTATTTGGACACAATACATACAACCGAGGAAGAAGTGAATGAGGCCCCTGCTAAGTCGAGCTGATACCATCAAAGGCGATGGTTCCGGATAACATCTCTCCAGGGTCCATAGAGAAGGAGCAGACATGCTGTGTGTACCACTAACAATCTCAACACATCTGTTGAAACAAGGCAATGGAAGACTGTACAAATTAGTCCCAGTCTTTAAAAAAAGAAGGAGACAGACATGAAGCACTAAACCACAGACCAGTGTCAGTTTTTTTCTGACAAGTAATAGTAAGCAAAGTCATGCTAAAGATTATCAGGAGAAGAGTGGTGAACACCAGAAAGGAACGATCACAATCAACAGCAGCCAACATGGTTTCAGGGATGGGGAAATCTGTGTCCACAAACCTACTGGAGTTTATGAATGGTGACAGCAGTAAGACAAGAGAGAGAGGGGGGGTGGATTGGCATTTTCTTGGATCTGCAAAGAAGGCGTTTTAGGGTGACACAGTTCCACACTAGAGATTAGTGCAAAAACCTGGAGGACCAGCAGGGATAACAGGTAAGGCAACTACAATGGATCAAGGAATACTTGTCTCAGGAGACAGGCAGCGAGTCATGGAACGTGGGGCGAGGGTAGAGTGGAGGCACCTGTGACCAGCGGGTCCGCACATGGGTCAGTCCTAGGACCAGGCAGTACTCTGGTATTTGTGAACGCCATGACGGAAGGATAGATTCCGAAGTGTCACTGTTATGCAGATGACGTGGAAGGCTGACGAGAAAATTTTCTTCGATCGAACGTCAGGCACAACTACAAAGGTATCTGGACCGGCAGCATACTCTTGTCCGCAATTGGACTTGCCTGGAGTTCAATCCCACCAAGTGCAAAGTCATGAAGATTGGAAGGGGCAAAGAAGACCGAGACCGGAGTAAAGTCTAGGGGGCCAGAAGACTACAAACCTCACTCAAGGAAAAAGATCTTGGGTTGATGTATAACAACCAGGCACATCTCCTTGAAGCGCACATCAACCAAATAACTGCTGCAACCATATGGGCGCCTAGCAAACCTCAGAAACAGCATTCCGACATCTTAATAAGGAATCGTTTCAGGACCCTGTACACCGTGTACGTTTAGGCCCCATATTGGAGTATGGATGCGGCAACCAGTTTTGGAACCCACACCTAGCCAAGCATGTAAAGAAACTAGAGAAAGTGCAAAGGTTTGACAAGACTAGTCCCAGAGCTAAGAGTATGTCGACTATGGTGCTGTACTCACCTCCCCTATGCTTGAGGGACTGATTACCTCATCTTCTGTACATTAGTTATACTGTCTACCAAGTTATGTCCTAAATTTGTATTGAAAAGCCACTGATGCGAAACGTCTACAATAAAGATACCCAGATTTGCACATTGTGTCTTAATCTCACAATGTAAAGAGAGAGAATATCGTGACTGAAACAATAACACGAGTATACTATTTCCCTCGTCTCGTTGTACCACTCCCTTCCCAGCTTCGCCTAGTGTAGTGTAGACAATGCTTAGAACAATAGACATGTTGCTCAGTGAAGAAGACTTGTGCAACACTTGTCCCCTTACTCCCAGTCCATTAATGTTTCTGCAACTGTATTAGACTGAGGAAGGCACGCCTGGTGAAATGTTTCACCCTTTCGATTGGCATTGTTCCTGACAAACCTGACTCCAACCTGACCTTGTATATATTCTGGCCCTCTTTCCCTACGCGCTTCTTCCCCTTGACTTCATGTTCCAAAGTCGGAGCGAAACGTTTGTTATAATATTCATTCTTCTATATGTGGGTTATTAATGTATAAATTAAAATCAATGATGGTAGTATAAAATAAACAAACGCATGGACGAAGTCTAGGTAAGTCCTAGGTAGACCCTTGTGGAGTGAGTGAGGTAGACGGGACGGAGAAGAATAGCGTTGGGCGTTCCCCTAGCTCGATCGGTAAGCGCAATTACCTCATTGAGGTCCCGGAGAATCGAATCCCCGGTACGGTGCAAATCTTTAGGATTCTTTTCTTTAAGGCACCTGCGGTCCATTGTTTACCCATCAGTATAGATGGTACCTGGTTGCTTAGTCAATTGGTGTGGGTGGCGTCCTGGGGAGGGTGGTCAGCAGGTTAGGTTTAGTAAGCGGTGCGTCATGAAACAGGACAAGAGTTTCCTGACGCGGATCTTCTATGATGATCGGCCGCGTTGGTGCTTTTGGTTATCTGACCGAGGGCCTTCCACTGGCCTTTACCCTTCCACCCCTTCACAAACTATCGTCAAATATAACTGGGCGAATGGAAAACAGAGGGACGAGACTATTACTGCCGACTGGTGCACATCGGAACATCTTGAGTTGGGTAGCAGGATGACTGCAGGAGAGGACGGCATAGGTATGATCACCAGAAGCTTAGGCACCCATGGTGGACTAGCGATTTTAAATCACTGAAGAGGCGTTAGGAAATCTAAGTGTTTGGTTCTGTGATCTGTGTTGTGTTGCAGGGGCTTAAGCGACGGTCTGGATTTTTGAGACTTTTTGATCGCTGGTACTCTAACCCCACCCTGTATTGTTTGCTTGCAATCGTGGTCATGAACGATTTCCGAGTCTCGTTCTCTTCCTGCCTACGTCCCCGTCTGGAGAACACCCGGGCCCGGAACAACACCGCGAAGCTCTACTGCTGCTACTATCTGTGAGAAGGACGTGACGGATCTGGTTTCCCCCTCCCCCCGCAAGAATTGAGGGACATGAGTTGAGTTGTTCCATCTCTAATGAGGCTTCAACACCGAGTCCAGTACACGACGACAGTGACAGGAGTCCTTATACTGTACACAAGGAGCCTACGGCGAGTGCACGCTGTGAATATGACCTGCCCAGAAGGGCCCTAACCAGCGTAGCAATCAGCACGATCTGCTGACGTAGGCCAGAGGCCTTCTATACTGTCCTCTCAGTTCTTACTCTCACGTGGGTGTTTAAAATGCTATGGGGGGGGGGGGGTGGGGGGAGAACTTATTCAGTGGGAGAAGGAAGTGCTGGGCCAAGAGCAATAAGGTCTTAGAAAGTATTGTGAGTCCAGTAGGTAGAGATGATACAAGGTCGCTAGTAGAGTGCCACGGTGCCAGGGTTGTGTAGCCCAGGCAGATAGCAAGGTATAAGCAGGTGCCTGTGTGGGCGTCGGCGGAGTAGTGCAGGAGTGTGTGGGTGTATAGTGGATGAGTGTGTGGGTGTATAGTGGAGGGGTGTGTGGGTGCCATAGTGGAGGGGTTGCAAGTGTATAGGTGGAGGGGTCTGCAAGTGTATAGTGGAGGGGTGAGTGGGTGTATAGTGAGGGGTGTGTTGGGTGTAAATAGTGGAGGGTTGTGTGGGTTTAAATAGTGGAGGGGTGTGTAGGTGTATAGTGGAGGGGTGTGGGTGTACAGTGGAGGGGTGTGTGGGTGTATAGTGGAGGGGTGTGTAGGTGTTATAGTGGAGTGGTGAGTGGGTGTATAGTGGAGGGGTGTGTAGGTGTAAAATGGAGGGGTGTGTGGGTGTATAGCGCGAAGAGGTATGTGGGTGTAGTAATAGTGAGGAGTGTGGGGTGGTATAGTGGAGGTGTGGTGGGTTATAGTGGAGGGTGTGTGGGTGCATAGTGGTGGAGTGTGTGGGTATATAGTGGAGGGTGTGTGTTGTGTATAGTGGAGGGTGTGTGGGTTAAAGTGAGGGGATTTTGTGGGTGTATAAAGTGGAGGGCTGTGTAGGTGTATAGTGGAGGGGTGTGTTGGGTGTATAGTGAAGGCGGTGTGTACGGGTATAGTGGAGGGAGTGTGGGTGGTATAGCGAAGAGGTAATGTGGGTGTATAGTGGAGGAGTGTGTGGGTGTTATCGTGGAAGGGGTGTGTGGGTTATATATGGAGGGGTGTGTAGTGTATAAAGTGGAGGGGTGTGTGGGTGTAACAGTGGAGGGGTGTGTGGGTGTAAGAGAGGGGTTGTGTAGGTGTATAGGGAGGGGTGTGTGGGTGGTATAGCGAAGAGGTATGTGGGTGTATAGTGGAGGAGTGTGTGGTGTATAGTGGAGGGGTGTGGTGGGGGTAGAGTGGAGGGGCGTGTGGGGGCATAGTGGGTGGAGTGTTGGGTATATAGTGGAAGGGGGTGTGGTGTATAGTGGGAGGGGTGTGAGGGTGTATAGTGGGGGGGTTTGTGGTGTAAATAGTGGAGGGGTGTTGTAGGTGGTATAGTGGTGGGTGTGGTGGGTGTATAGTGAAAAGGTAGTTGTGTATACTGGAGGGGTGTTGTGGGTGTATATGAGGGGTGTGTGGGGTGTGGTGTGTTGTGTGTGTGTGTGTGGGAGAACAGCAGAACACAGCTGTCACACACAAAACACGTACACTACGGGAAACCGTGATTCTTGGCGGGCAAGTTTCCTTTTCTCTCTCTCTCTCCCCTATACCTTTTTCCCCTTCCTTTTTTTCCCCCCCCTTGAAGGTCCCGGGGTGGAAAACCCGGGGTACATCCCCCAGAGTGTAAAACCCCGTTAGTCCCCAGGGTGACACACACAGCTTCCCCAGACCCCCCTCATTCCTACCTCACCACATTTTTTCCCCCTACCCCCCTTTTTTCACATAATTATAAATATATATATAATTATTATAATATAAAAATATATATATAAAAACATAAATATTATTTTTATTATTATTAACCATCGCGTCCCCCACCAAGGCAGGGTGGCCCAAAAAAAAGAAAAACTTTCACCATCTTTCCCCAACCCATCACTGTCTTGCCAGAAGGGTGTTTTTAAAACTACAGTTTTTAAACGCAACATTAACACCCCTCCCAGAGTGCAGGCACGTATTCCCCATCTCCAGGACTAAAAGCCCCGGCCTCCCGGGTTTCCCCAAAACCCCTTCATAAATTTACTTTCTCACACTCCAAAAAACGTCAAGTATTAAAAACCATTTTTTCCCATTTGCTCCACTAACACGCTCACACATGCTTGTTGGAAGTCCAAGCCCCTCGACACAAAAACCTCCTTTACCCCCCCCCTCCAACCTTTCCTAGGCCCGCCCCCCCCCCCTTTCCCCTCCACACAGTTTTAAAACACTCAGAAGTCATTCTTTTTCGTGCCTTCTCTACAGTCCAAACCCCCTCAACAACCCTTCCTACCCCTTTGAATAATAGTTTTGGTAATACCACCTTCCTACTACCCCAAAACTACAATTTTTGCATTAATTCACACCACCATTCCCCTCAGAATACATTCCACTGCCTCCACCTTCTCCTCGCTGAAAACTTTCACCCCATGCTTCACCCCATATAAAAACTTTGGTAAAACTATACTCTATACTTTCCCCCTCTTTGCCCCCCAAGGACAAATTTCCCTTTCCCTCCACAGACTCCTAAGTGCACCACTCACTTTTTTCCCCTCAAAAATTCTATGTTTCACCTCATCTTTCATAGACCCACCCGCGACACTCCTCCCAAAAATCTGAATACATTTACCTCCTCCATCTCTTTTCCCCCCAATCTGATACCAATCTTTCATCATAAACTTTTTGTTATCATCATAACCTTACTCTTTCCTGTATTCACTTTTAATTTTTTTTCTTTTGCACACCCCACCAAATTCATCCACCCAAACTCTGCAACTTCTCTTTAAATCCCCAAAAGGGACAGGTCATCAGCAAAGACAACTGTGACAACTCCCCCCTTTATGTGTGATTCTTTACTTTTAACTCCACCCCCTTGCCAAACCCTGCATTTACTTCTCTTACAACCCCATCTATAAAATATTAAACAACCAGGGAATCACACATTTCCCTTTCAAGGCCTACTTTTACTGGGAAATAATTTCCCTCTTTTCCACATACTCTAACTTGACCCACTACCCGTAAAAACTCTTCACTGCTTTTAGTAACCCACTCCAAAAATACACCTGCAACATCTGCCACATTTCCCCCCACCCCCTGTAACGCCTTTTCCAAATCCTAAAAAACCCCAAAAACCCCTTAGCCTTATCTAAATACTGTTCACTTATATGTTTCACTGAAACACCGGGCCACACACCCCCACCTTTCCTAAAGCCCCCTTTTTCATCTGCTATCCTATTCTCAGTCTTTCTCTTTAATTCTTTCAATAATAACTCTACATACACTTACCAGATATATATATATATATATATATATATTATATATATATATATATATATATATATATATATATATAATATTATATATATATATGTATATATATATATATATATATTATATATATATATATATATATATATATATATATATATATATATATATATATATATATATATATATATATGTCGCTCATTTTGCCATATAGGACAAGTGAAAATTTGTGTTTGCAATAATTTCGCCAAAATCATTCTGAAACTAACGAAAAAAATATATTTCACTGTGTTTGTTTAATATTTAATTATTGTAAACAAATCTAAAATATATTTAGTTGGGTTAGGCTAAAATAAATTGTTCTTGTTATAATAAGGTTAGGTAAGTTTTCTAAGATTCTTTTGGTGCAAAATTAAAATTTTTTTACATTAACATTAATGAAAAAAATATATCTTTAAACGTATAAGAGAAAATTTTAGAAATGACTTAATTTTAAATGAGTTCTTGCTAATTGACCAGTTTTACCTATTCGGCACGACACACACACACACATATATATATATAATATATATATATATATATATATATATATATATATAATATATATATATATATATATATTTTATATATATATATAGTGTTAGCGAGTGTTGGCAACAGTGTAGTGAGTTAACTCTCACAAGAGCAACTAGGATTTGTCACTAATTTGGCAACAGTGCTTCCTTTTGTCTGTTGATAACACTTGATATAACGATGGTGTGCAGCGTTGGCAACACTTGTGTGTGTGTGTAGCGTCATAACAGTTGGTATCACTGCATCGTTATCATCAATGATAATATTAAGGAAGATAACGTAGGTAAGACTTACAAATATAGTCTGGTTATCCCTGGAAAAAATATCTAGAAAACGGTGGTGACTGTTACCATGGCAACGGTGCGAGGGGAAGCGGCTGACCTGTTATGGTTGCTATGGTAACGCTGTTTTTGTTCCCTGGTTACTTGTAGTTTGTGTGTGTGTGTGTGTGTGTGTGTGTGTGTGTGTGTGTGTGTGTGTGTGTGGTGTGTGTGTGTGTATGTGTGTGTGTGTGTGTGTGTGTGTGTGTGTGTGTGTGTATGTGTGTGTGTGTGTGTGTGTGTGTGTG
>NC_069490.1:1780944-1848444 GCF_026875155.1 Cherax quadricarinatus | reverse complement strand
GAGGTCCTGTTGGAAGTGCCTTTGATAGTCCTCATGGAAGTCCTCTTGAAGAGGACTTCGTACCAAGGTCCTTCATACGTCCTCCAGTGTGGTAACTGTGTCCTCTGTCTGTGACACCTGGCTCTTACTACCTTCCTTCTACACTCTGTGCAAGGTACAACAGTGTTGTACAGTTCCTGGATGGTGTGTACGGGTACAACAGCCTTGTACAGGTCCTGGATGGTGTGTACCTCAGTATGTATCCCTTGGGTATACCTCAGTGTGTACCCCTTGGGTGTCCCTTAATGTGTATCCCTTGGTATCCTCATCTATCCACCTACAATACATTAGTACCATCATCTATCTACCTATAATAGACTAGTACCATCATCTGTCTACCTACAATACACTAGTACCATCATCTATCCACCTACAATACACTAGTACCATCATCTATCCACCTACAATATACTAGTACCATCATCGATCTACCTACAATACACTAGTACCATCATCTATCTACCTACAATACACTAGTACCATCATCTATCCACCTACAATACACTAGTACCATCATCTATGTATCTACCTACAATACACTAGTACCATCATCTATCTACCTACAATACACTAGTACCATCATCTATCTACCTACAATACACTAGTACCATCATCTATCTACCTACAATACACTAGTACCATCATCTATGTATCTACCTACAATACACTAGTACCATCATCTATGTATCTACCTACAATATCACTAGTACCATCATCTATCTACCTATAATACACTAGTACCATCATCTATCTACCTACAATACACTAGTACCATCATCTATCTACCTACAATACACTAGTACCATCATCTATCTACCTACAATACACTAGTACCATCATCTATCTACCTACAATACACTAGTACCATCATCTATCTACCTACAATACACTAGTACCATCATCTATCTACCTACAATGCACTAGTACCATCATCTATCTGCCTACAATACACTAGTACCATCATCTATCTACCTACAATACACTAGTACCATCATCTATCTACCTACAATACACTAGTACCATCATCTATCTACCTACAATACACTAGTACCATCATCTATCTACCTACAATACACTAGTACCATCATCTATCTACCTACAATGCACTAGTACCATCATCTATCTGCCTACAATACACTAGTACCATCATCTATCTACCTACAATACACTAGTACCATCATCTATCTACCTACAATACACTAGTACCATCATCTATCTACCTACAGTACACTAGTACCATCATCTATGTATCTACCTACAATACACTAGTACCATCATCTATCTACCTACAGTACACTAGTACCATCATCTATCTACCTACAATACACTAGTACCATCATCTATGTATCTACCTACAGTACACTAGTACCCTCATCTATCTGCCTACAATACACTAGTACCATCATCTATGTATCTACCTACAGTACACTAGTACCATCATCTATCTACCTACAATACACTAGTACCATCATCTATGTATCTACCTACAATACACTAGTACCATCATCTATCTACCTACAATACACTAGTACCATCATCTATCTACCTACAATACACTAGTACCATCATCTATCCACCTACAATACACTAGTACCATCATCTATGTATCTACCTACAATACACTAGTACCATCATCTATCTACCTACAATACACTAGTACCATCATCTATCTACCTACAGTACACTAGTACCATCATCTATCTACCTACAGTACACTAGTACCATCATCTATCTACCTACAGTACACTAGTACCATCATCTATCTACCTACAATACACTAGTACCATCATCTATCTACCTACAATACACTAGTACCATCATCTATCTACCTACAATACACTAGTACCATCATCTATGTATCTACCTACAGTACACTAGTACCATCATCTATCTACCTACAATACACTAGTACCATCATCTATGTATCTACCTACAGTACACTAGTACCATCATCTATCTACCTACAATACACTAGTACCATCATCTATGTATCTACCTACAGTACACTAGTACCATCATCTATCTACCTACAATACACTAGTACCATCATCTATCTACCTACAATACACTAGTACCATCATCTATCTACCTACAATACACTAGTACCATCATCTATGTATCTACCTACAATACACTAGTACCATCATCTATCTACCTACAATACACTAGTACCATCATCTATCTGCCTACAATACACTAGTACCATCATCTATCTGCCTACAATACACTAGTACCATCATCTATCTAACTACAATACACTAGTACCATCATCTATGTATCTACCTACAATACACTAGTACCATCATCTATCTAACTACAATACACTAGTACCATCATCTATCTGCCTACAATACACTAGTACCATCATCTATGTATCTACCTACAATACACTAGTACCATCATCTATCTACCTACAATACACTAGTACCATCATCTATCTAACTACAATACACTAGTACCATCATCTATCTGCCTACAATACACTAGTACCATCATCTATGTATCTACCTACAATACACTAGTACCATCATCTATCTACCTACAATACACTAGTACCATCATCTATCTACCTACAATACACTAGTACCATCATCTATCTACCTACAATACACTAGTACCATCATCTATGTATCTACCTACAATACACTAGTACCATCATCTATCTACCTACAATACACTAGTACCATCATCTATCTACCTACAATACACTAGTACCATCATCTATCTACCTACAATACACTAGTACCATCATCTATGTATCTACCTACAATACACTAGTACCATCATCTATCTACCTACAATACACTAGTACCATCATCTATGTATCTACCTACAGTACACTAGTACCATCATCTATCTACCTACAATACACTAGTACCATCATCTATCTACCTACAATACACTAGTACCATCATCTATGTATCTACCTACAATACACTAGTACCATCATCTATGTATCTACCTACAATACACTAGTACCATCATCTATGTATCTACCTACAATACACTAGTACCATCATCTATCTACCTACAATACACTAGTACCATCATCTATGTATCTACCTACAATACACTAGTACCATCATCTATCTACCTACAATACACTAGTACCATCATATATGTATCTACCTACAGTACACTAGTACCATCATCTATCTACCTACAATACACTAGTACCATCATCTATCTGCCTACAATACACTAGTACCATCATCTATGTATCTACCTACAATACACTAGTACCATCATCTATCTACCTACAGTACACTAGTACCATCATCTATCTACCTACAATACACTAGTACCATCATCTATCTACCTACAGTACACTAGTACCATCATCTATGTATCTACCTACAATACACTAGTACCATCATCTATCTACCTACAATACACTAGTACCATCATCTATCTGCCTACAATACACTAGTACCATCATCTATGTATCTACCTACAGTACACTAGTACCATCATCTATCTACCTACAATACACTAGTACCATCATCTATCTACCTACAATACACTAGTACCATCATTATGTATCTACCTACAATACACTAGTACCATCATCTATCTACCTACAATACACTAGTACCATCATCTATCTGCCTACAATACACTAGTACCATCATCTATCTACCTACAATACACTAGTACTATCATCTATCTACCTACAATACACTGGTACCATCATCTATCTGCCTACAATACACTAGTACCATCATCTATCTACCTACAATACACTAGTACCATCATCTATCTACCTACAATACACTAGTACCATCATCTATGTATCTACCTACAGTACACTAGTACCATCATCTATCTACCTACAATACACTAGTACCATCATCTATCTGCCTACAATACACTAGTACCATCATCTATCTAACTACAATACACTAGTACCATCATCTATCTGCCTACAATACACTAGTACCATCATCTATGTATCTACCTACAATACACTAGTACCATCATCTATCTGCCTACAATACACTAGTACCATCATCTATGCATCTACCTACAGTACACTACTACCATCATTTATCTACCTACAGTACACTACTACCATCATTTATCTACCTACAATACACTAGTACCATCTATCTGCCTACAATACACTAGTACCATCATCTATGTATCTACCTACAATACACTAGTACCATCATCTATCTGCCTACAATACACTAGTACCATCATCTATGTATCTACCTACAATACACTAGTACCATCATCTATCTGCCTACAATACACTAGTACCATCATCTATGTATCTACCTACAATACACTAGTACCATCATCTATCTGCCTACAATACACTAGTACCATCATCTATGTATCTACCTACAGTACACTACTACCATCATTTATCTACCTACAGTACACTACTACCATCATTTATCTACCTACAATACACTAGTACCATCTATCTGCCTACAATACACTAGTACCATCATCTATGTATCTACCTACAATACACTAGTACCATCATCTATCTACCTAAATACACTACAGTACCATCATCTATCTGCCTACAATACACTAGTACCATCATCTATCTACCTACAATACACTAGTACCATCATCTATCTGCCTACAATACACTAGTACCATCATCTATGTATCTACCTACAATACACTAGTACCATCATCTATCTACCTACAATACACTAGTACCATCATCTATCTGCCTACAATACACTAGTACCATCATCTATCTACCTACAATACACTAGTACCATCATCTATCTACCTACAATACACTAGTACCATCATCTATCTGCCTACAATACACTAGTACCATCATCTAACTACAATACACTAGTACCATCATCTATCTGCCTACAATACACTAGTACCATCATCTATGTATCTACCTACAATACACTAGTACCATCATTATCTACCTACAATACACTAGTACCATCATCTATCTGCCTACAGTACACTAGTACCATCATCTATGTATCTACCTACAGTACACTACTACCATCATTTATCTACCTACAATACACTAGTACCATCTATCTGCCTACAATACACTAGTACCATCATCTATGTATCTACCTACAATACACTAGTACCATCATCTATCTACCTACAATACACTAGTACCATCATCTATCTGCCTACAATACACTAGTACCATCATCTATGTATCTACCTACAGTACACTAGTACCATCATCTATCTACCTACAATACACTAGTACCATCATCTATCTGCCTACAATACACTAGTACCATCATCTATGTATCTACCTTCAATACACTAGTACCATCATCTATCTACCTACAATACACTAGTACCATCATCTATCTACCTACAATACACTAGTACCATCATCTATGTATCTACCTACAATACACTAGTACCATCATCTATGTATCTACCTACAATACACTAGTACCATCATCTATCTACCTACAATACACTAGTACCATCATCTATCTACCTACAATACACTAGTACCATCATCTGTCTACCTACAATACACTAGTACCATCATCTATCTACCTACAATACACTAGTACCATCATCTATCTGCCTACAATACACTAGTACCATCATCTATGTATCTACCTACAATACACTAGTACCATCATCTATCTACCTACAATACACTAGTACCATCATCTATCTACCTACAATACACTAGTACCATCATCTATCTACCTACAATACACTAGTACCATCATCTAACCACACACGACTCTCAGCCACTACACACCAGTGTTAGAAGCTTGAAGCTGACTGGGAGATGCGTTCTCCGGGTATCGCGACTCTCAGCCACTACACACCAGTGTTAGAAGCTTGAAGCTGACTGGGAGATGCGTTCTCCGGGTATCGCGACTCTCAGCCACTACACACCAGTGTTAGAAGCTTGAAGCTGACTGGGAGATGCGTTCTCCAGGTATCGCGACTCTCAGCCACTACACACCAGTGTTAGAAGCTTGAAGCTGACTGGGAGATGCGTTCTCCGGGTATCGCGACTCTCAGCCACTACACACCAGTGTTAGAAGCTTGAAGCTGACTGGGAGATGCGTTCTCCGGGTATCGCGACTCTCAGCCACTACACACCAGTGTTAGAAGCTTGAAGCTGACTGGGAGATGCGTTCTCCGGGTATCGCGACTCTCAGCCACTACACACCAGTGTTAGAAGCTTGAAGCTGACTGGGAGATGCGTTCTCCAGGTATCGCGACTCTCAGCCACTACACACCAGTGTTAGAAGCTTGAAGCTGACTGGGAGATGCGTTCTCCGGGTATCACGACTCTCAGCCACTACACACCAGTGTTAGAAGCTTGAAGCTGACTGGGAGATGCGTTCTCCAGGTATCACGACTCTCAGCCACTACACACCAGTGTTAGAAGCTTGAAGCTGACTGGGAGATGCGTTCTCCAGGTATCACGACTCTCAGCCACTACACACCAGTGTTAGAAGCTTGAAGCTGACTGGGAGATGCGTTCTCCAGGTATCACGACTCTCAGCCACTACACACCAGTGTTAGAAGCTTGAAGCTGACTGGGAGATGCGTTCTCCAGGTATCACGACTCTCAGCCGCTACACACCAGTGTTAGAAGCTTGAAGCTGACTGGGAGATGCGTTCTCCAGGTATCGCGACTCTCAGCCGCTACACACCAGTGTTAGAAGCTTGAAGCTGACTGGGAGATGCGTTCTCCGGGTATCGCGACTCTCAGCCACTACACACCAGTGTTAGAAGCTTGAAGCTGACTGGGAGATGCGTTCTCCAGGTATCGCGACTCTCAGCCGCTACACACCAGTGCTAGAAGCTTGAAGCTGACTGGGAGATGCGTTCTCCAGGTATCACGACTCTCAGCCGCTACACACCAGTGTTAGAAGCTTGAAGCTGACTGGGAGATGCGTTCTCCAGGTATCACGACTCTCAGCCACTACACACCAGTGTTAGAAGCTTGAAGCTGACTGGGAGATGCGTTCTCCAGGTATCGCGACTCTCAGCCACTACACACCAGTGTTAGAAGCTTGAAGCTGACTGGGAGATGCGTTCTCCAGGTATCGCACTGAATTCCCCAGCTGCAAGTTCCTTCACTATTGCTATAAAAGTGTAAAATTTCCTTTACACAGCCTAAACCAGAAAAGTACATGCCAATATATACCTTTTTGTAAGCTCCTCAGAGGAGTTTAACTAATTTTCAACTCATTTTAGCATCAACACACTCCATTAAGGAGGTTATACCGTGTTGAATCTTTGAAGGCAATAATAATAACAATAATAATAATAATAAGCCCAAGGTTTCCCATGAACCTTTTTCTCGTTATAGTTCGCTAACGTTGAAAATTTGATGCTCATTGGACGAGGCGTTCACAAGATATGAATGAAAGTCTTGGAGGGTGAAAAGAGCACCGCAGCTAAGGACATGACCGGCTCTGGGCTAAAGCCGTCAGAAAATATTGTATTGAACAGCTCACCCGACTCGTGAACCTTAACAACTTGAAGAATTCAGGGGTCTTCCTATCTATCCTAGCATGCAGTGGCCTCCCTATCTATCCTAGCATTCAGTGGTCATCCTATCTATCCTAGCATTCAGAAGTCTTCCTATCTATCATAACATTCAGTGGTCATCCTATCTATCCTCCAAGAACTCACTAGCACCCCTCCACCCACTTTGTGCCCTAAAGCCAAGTGGGTCACCTTCACTGCTGCTGGGAAGTCCATGGACTGTTTGGCGTACAAGTGTCCCAGTCAAGTCCATGGACTGTTTGGCGTACAAGTGTCCCAGTCAAGTCCATGGACTGTTTGGCGTACAAGTGTCCCAGTCAAGTCCATGAACTGTGGGCTACAAGCGTCTCAGTCAAGTCCATGGACAGTGTTTGGGGTACAAGTGTCCCAGTCAAGTCCATGGACAGTGTTTGGGGTGCAAGTGTCCCAGTCAAGTCCATGGACAGTGTTTGGGGTGCAAGTGTCCCAGTCAAGTCCATGGACAGTGTTTGGGGTGCAAGTGTCTCAGTCAAGTCCATGGACAGTGTTTGGGGTGCAAGTGTCTCAGTCAAGTCCATGGACAGTGTTTGGGGTGCAAGTGTCTCAGTCAAGTCCATGGACAGTGTTTGGGGTACAAGTGTCTCAGTCAAGTCCATGGACAGTGTTTGGGGTACAAGTGTCTCAGTCAAGTCCATGGACAGTGTTTGGGGTACAAGTGTCTCAGTCAAGTCCATGGACAGTGTTTGGGGTACAAGTGTCTCAGTCAAGTCCATGGACAGTGTTTGGGGTACAAGTGTCTCAGTCAAGTCCATGGACAGTGTTTGGGGTACAAGTGTCTCAGTCAAGTCCATGGACAGTGTTTGGGGTACAAGTGTCTCAGTCAAGTCCATGGACTTTGGATCCATACATTTTGGGATATCCTCACGTCTCCTCCTCCTCCTCCTCCTCCTACTCCTCCTACTCCTACTCCTCCTCCTCCTCCTCCTCCTCATTCTTCTTTCCTGTTCTCAGCTCCTTCTCCGAAAGCTGGTAAAAGTTTTGCACTCTGACAGGATTGCCTGTCTTTACTTACATCTTCTGAACATGAAGATGACAGGTAAATCTCCCTGTCTTATAGACAGGTAAAATGACAGGTAAATCTCCCTGTCTTATAGACAGGTAAGATAACAGGTAAATCTCCCTGTCTTATAGACAGGTAAGATAACAGGTAAATCTCCCTGTCTTATAGACAGGTAAAATGACAGGTAAATCTCCCTGTCATATAGACAGGTAAGATAACAGGTAAATCTCCCTGTCTTATAGACAGGTAAGATAACAGGTAAATCTCCATGTCTTATAGACAGGAAGATGACAGGTAAATCTCCCTGTCTTATAGACAGGTAAGATGACAGGTAAATCTCCCTGTCTTATAGACAGGTAAGATAGCAGGTAAATCTCCCTGTCTTATAGACAGGTAAGATAACTGGTAAATCTCCCTGTCTTATAGACAGGTAAGATGACAGGTAAATCTCCCTGTCTTATAGACAGGTAAGATAACTGGTAAATCTCCCTGTCTTATAGACAGGTAAGATGACAGGTAAATCTCCCTGTCTTATAGACAGGTAAAATGACAGGTAAATCTCCCTGTCTTATAGACAGGTAAGATGACAGGTAAATCTCCCTGTCTTATAGACAGGTAAGATAACTGGTAAATCTCCCTGTCTTATAGACAGGTAAGATGACAGGTAAATCTCCCTGTCTTATAGACAGGTAAAATGACAGGTAAATCTCCCTGTCTTATAGACAGGTAAGATGACAGGTAAATCTCCCTGTCTTATAGACAGGTAAGATGACAGGTAAATCTCCCTGTCTTATAGACAGGTAAGATAACAGGTAAATCTCCCTGTCTTATAGACAGGTAAGATAACAGGTAAATCTCCCTGTCTTATAGACAGGTAAGATAACAGGTAAATCTCCCTGTCTTATAGACAGGTAAGATGACAGGTAAATCTCCCTGTCTTATAGACAGGTAAGATGACAGGTAAATCTCCCTGTCTTATAGACAGGTAAGATAACAGGTAAATCTCCCTGTCTTATAGACAGGTAAGATAACAGGTAAATCTCCTGTCTTATAGACAGGTAAGATAACAGGTAAATCTCCCTGTCTTATAGACAGGTAAGATGACAGGTAAATCACCCTGTCTTATAGACAGGTAAGATGACAGGTAAATCTCCCTGTCTTATAGACAGGTAAGATAACAGGTAAATCTCCCTGTCTTATAGACAGGTAAGATAACAGGTAAATCTCCCTGTCTTATAGACAGGTAAAATGACAGGTAAATCTCCCTGTCTTATAGACAGGTAGGATAACAGGTAAATCTCCCTGTCTTATAGACAGGTAAGATAACAGGTAAATCTCCCTGTCTTATAGACAGGTAAGATAACAGGTAAATCTCCCTGTCTTATAGACAGGTAAGATGACAGGTAAATCACCCTGTCTTATAGACAGGTAAGATAACAGGTAAATCTCCCTGTCTTATAGACAGGTAAGATGACAGGTAAATCACCCTGTCTTATAGACAGGTAAGATAACAGGTAAATCTCCCTGTCTTATAGACAGGTAAGATGACAGGTAAATCTCCCTGTCTTATAGACAGGTAAGATGACAGGTAAATCTCCTTGTCTTATAGACAGGTAAGATGACAGGTAAATCACCCTGTCTTATAGACAGGTAAGATGACAGGTAAATCTCCCTGTCTTATAGACAGGTAAGATGACAGTAAATCTCCCTGTCTTATAGACAGGTAAGATGACAGGTAAATCTCCCTGTCTTATAGACAGGTAAGATGACAGGTAAATCACCCTGTCTTATAGACAGGTAAGATGACAGGTAAATCTCCCTGTCTTATAGACAGGTAAGATGACAGGTAAATCTCCCTGTCTTATAGACAGGTAAGATAACAGGTAAATCTCCCTGTCTTATAGACAGGTAAGATGACAGGTAAATCACCCTGTCTTATAGACAGGTAAGATGACAGGTAAATCTCCCTGTCTTATAGACAGGTAAGATGACAGGTAAATCTCCCTGTCTTATAGACAGTAAGATAACAGGTAAATCTCCCTGTCTTATAGACAGGTAAGATGACAGGTAAATCACCCTGTCTTATAGACAGGTAAGATGACAGGTAAATCACCCTGTCTTATAGACAGGTAAGATGACAGGTAAATCTCCCTGTCTTATAGACAGGTAAGTAACAGGTAAATCTCCCTGTCTTATAGACAGGTAAGATAACAGGTAAATCTCCCTGTCTTATAGACAGGTAAGATAACAGGTAAATCTCCCTGTCTTATAGACAGGTAAGATGACAGGTAAATCTCCCTGTCTTATAGACAGGTAAGATAACAGGTAAATCTCCCTGTCTTATAGACAGGTAAGATAACAGGTAAATCTCCCTGTCTTATAGACAGGTAAGATAACAGGTAAATCTCCCTGTCTTATAGACAGGTAAGATAACAGGTAAATCTCCCTGTCTTATAGACAGGTAAGATAACAGGTAAATCTCCCTGTCTTATAGACAGGTAAGATAGCAGGTAAATCTCCCTGTCTTATAGACAGGTAAGATAACAGGTAAATCTCCCTGTCTTATAGACAGGTAAGATAACAGGTAAATCTCCCTGTCTTATAGACAGGTAAGATAACAGGTAAATCTCCCTGTCTTATAGACAGGTAAGATAACAGGTAAATCTCCCTGTCTTATAGACAGGTAAGATGACAGGTAAATCTCCCTGTCTTATAGACAGGTAAGATGACAGGTAAATCTCCCTGTCTTATAGACAGGTAAGAAGACAGGTAAATCTCCCTGTCTTATAGACAGGTAAGAAGACAGGTAAATCTCCCTGTCTTATAGACAGGTAAGATGACAGGTAAATCTCCCTGTCTTATAGACAGGTAAGATGACAGGTAAATCTCCCTGTCTTATAGACAGGTAAGAAGACAGGTAAATCTCCCTGTCTTATAGACAGGTAAGATGACAGGTAAATCTCCCTGTCTTATAGACAGGTAAGATGACAGGTAAATCTCCCTGTCTTATAGACAGGTAAGATAACAGGTAAATCTCCATGTCTTATAGACAGGTAAGATGACAGGTAAATCTCCCTGTCTTATAGACAGGTAAGATAACAGGTAAATCTCCCTGTCTTATAGACAGGTAAGATGACAGGTAAATCTCCCTGTCTTATAGACAGGTAAGATAACAGGTAAATCTCCCTGTCTTATAGACAGGTAAAATGACAGGTAAATCTCCCTGTCTTATAGACAGGTAAGATGACAGGTAAATCTCCCTGTCTTATAGACAGGTAAGATAACAGGTAAATCTCCCTGTCTTATAGACAGGTAAGATGACAGGTCATAATAATATTGACATATCTCATCTCTTGGTCATATTTTGCTGGCCATTTCTTATGTACACATTACAGAATGCTTACATAGGCCTAGGGGATATATAGGCCTAGGGGAAACATAGCCCTAGAGGGTACATAGGCCTTCATAGGTAGAGTAAATAGTGGGAGCTCTCACTCTCTGGAGAGATGTAGACTGAGGGGAGACAAGTAGTAGACTGAGGGGAGACAAGTAGTAGACTGAGGGGAGACAAGATGTAGACTGAGGGGAGATAAGTAGTAGACTGAGGGGAGATAAGATGTAGACTGAGGGGAGATAAGTAGTAGACTGAGGGGAGATAAGATGTAGACTGAGGGGAGACAAGTAGTAGACTGAGGGGAGATAAGATGTAGACTGAGGGGAGACAAGTAGTAGACTGAGGGGAGATAAGATGTAGACTGGGGGAAGACAAGATGTAGACTGAGGGGAGACAAGTAGTAGACTGAGGGGAGATAAGATGTAGACTGGGGGAAGACAAGATGTAGACTGAGGGGAGATAAGATGTAGACTGAGGGGAGACAAGATGTAGACTGAGGGGAGACAAGATGTAGACTGGGGGAAGACAAGATGTAGACTGAGGGGAGACAAGTAGTAGACTGAGGGGAGACAAGATGTAGACTGAGGGGAGATAAGATGTAGACTGAGGGGAGACAAGATGTAGACTGAGGGGAGATAAGATGTAGACTGAGGGGAGACAAGATGTAGACTGAGGGGAGACAAGATGTAGACTGAGGGGAGATAAGATGTAGACTGAGGGGAGACAAGTAGTAGACTGAGGGGAGACAAGATGTAGACTGAGGGGAGACAAGATGTAGACTGAGGGGAGACAAGTAGTAGACTGAGGGGAGACAAGTAGTAGACTGAGGGGAGACAAGATGTAGACTGAGGGGAGACAAGATGTAGACTGAGGGGAGATAAGATGTAGACTGAGGGGAGACAAGTAGTAGACTGAGGGGAGACAAGTAGTAGACTGAGGGGAGACAAGATGTAGACTGAGGGGAGACAAGATGTAGACTGAGGGGAGACAAGTAGTAGACTGAGGGGAGACAAGTAGTAGACTGAGGGGAGACAAGATGTAGACTGAGGGGAGACAAGATGTAGACTGAGGGGAGATAAGATGTAGACTGAGGGGAGACAAGTAGTAGACTGAGGGGAGACAAGTAGTAGACTGAGGGCAGACAAGATGTAGACTGAGGGGAGACAAGTAGTAGACTGAGGGGAGACAAGATGTAGACTGAGGGGAGACAAGTAGTAGACTGAGGGGAGACAAGATGTAGACTGAGGGGAGATAAGATGTAGACTGAGGGGAGACAAGTAGTAGACTGAGGGGAGACAAGATGTAGACTGAGGGGAGACAAGATGTAGACTGAGAGGAGACAAGATGTAGACTGAGGGGAGACAAGATGCAGACTGAGGGGAGACAAGATGTAGACTGAGGGGAGATAAGATGTAGACTGAGGGGAGACAAGTATTAGACTGAGGGGAGACAAGTAGTAGACTGAGGGGAGACAAGATGTAGACTGAGGGGAGATAAGATGTAGACTGAGGGGAGATAAGTAGTAGACTGAGGGGAGACAAGATGTAGACTGAGGGGAGACAAGATGTAGACTGAGGGGAGACAAGTAGTAGACTGAGGGGAGATAAGATGTAGACTGAGGGGAGACAAGTAGTAGACTGAGGGGAGACAAGTAGTAGACTGAGGGGAGACAAGATGTAGACTGAGGGGAGATAAGATGTAGACTGAGGGGAGACAAGTAGTAGCTGAGGGGAGACAAGTAGTAGACTGAGGGGAGACAAGATGTAGACTGAGGGAGACAAGTAGTAGACTGAGGGGAGATAAGATGTAGACTGAGGGGAGATAAGTTTAACAAGGGGTAGACGGGGAGGAATGAGCAGGTGAGGGGAGACAGGTGTGTGGGGGAACAGAAGGCAGGAACAGGTGTGTAGGAACAGGAGCCAGGAACAGGTGTGGGGGACAGGTATGAAGGAACATGAGCCAGGAACAGGTGTGGGGGACAGGTATGTGGGAACAGGAGCCAGGAACAGGTGTGGGGGACAGGTATGTGGGAACATGAGCCAGGAACAGGTGTGGGGGACAGATATGTGGGAACAGGAGCCAGGAACAGGTGTGGGGGACAGGTATTTGGGAACATGAACCAGGAACAGGTGTGGGGGACAGGTATGTGGAAACAGGAGCCAGGAACAGGTGTGGGGGACAGATATGTGGGAACAGGAGCCAGGAACAGGTGTGGGGGACAGGTATGTGGGAACATGAACCAGGAACAGGTGTGGGGGACAGGTATGTGGAAACAGGAGCCAGGAACAGGTGTGGGGACAGGTATGTAGGAACATGAACCAGGAACAGGTGTGGGGGACCGGTATGTGGGAACAGGACCAGGAACAGGTGTGGGGGACAGGTATGTGGGAACAGGAGCCAGGAACAGGTGGGGGGATAGGTATGTGGGAACATGAGCCAGGAACAGGTGTGGGGGACAGGTATGTGGGAACAGGAGCCAGGAACAGGTGTGGGGGACAGGTATGTGGGAACAGGAGCCAGGAACAGGTGTGGGGGACAGGTATGTGGGAACATGAGCCAGGAACAGGTGTGGGGGACAGGTATGTGGGAACAGGAGCCAGGAACAGGTGTGGGGGACAGGTATGTGGGAACAGGAGCCAGGAACAGGTGTGGGGGACAGGTATGTGGGAACATGAGCCAGGAACAGGTGTGGGGGACAGGTATGTGGGAACAGGAGCCAGGAACAGGTGTGGGGGACAGGTATGTGGGAACAGGAGTCAGGAACAGGTGTGGGGGATAGGTATGTGGGAACATGAGCCAGGAACAGGTGTGGGGGACAGGTATGTGGGAACAGGAGCCAGGAACAGGTGTGGGGGACAGGTATGTGGGAACAGGAGCCAGGAACAGGTGTGGGGGACAGGTATGTGGGAACATGAGCCAGGAACAGGTGTGTGGATAGGTATGTGGGAACATGAGCCAGGAACAGGTGTGGGGGACAGGTATGTGGGAACAGGAGCCAGGAACAGGTGTGGGGGACAGGTATGTGGGAACAGGAGCCAGGAACAGGGTGTGGGGACAGGTATGTGGGAACATGAGCCAGGAAACAGGTGTGGGGGATAGGTGTGTAGGAACATGAGCCAGGAACAGGTGTGGTGGGGACACTAATGTAGGAACAGGAGCTAAGAACAGGTGTGTGGGACAGGTATGTGGGAACATGAGCCAGGAACAGGTGTGTGGGATAGGTATGTGGGAACATGAGCCAGGAACAGGTGTGGGGGACAGGTATGTGGGAACAGGAGCCAGGAACAGGTGTGGGGGACAGGTATGTGGGAACAGGAGCCAGGAACAGGTGTGGGGGACAGGTATGTGGGAACATGAGCCAAGAACAGGTGTGGGGGATAGGTGTGTAGGAACATGAGCCAGGAACAGGTGTGGTGGGGACACTAATGTAGGAACAGGAGCTAAGAACAGGTGTGTGGGACAGGTATGTGGGAACATGAGCCAGGAACAGGTGTGTTGGGGGACAGGTGTGAGAGAACAGGTGTCAGGGTACAAGTCATACCCAGGTATGTTGATCGCTAAACGCACTGTGTTTTACGTGGGGAGAAAGAGAGTGTGAGAGAGAGAGAGAGAGAGAGAGAGAGAGAGAGAGAGAGAGAGAGAGAGAGAGAGAGAGAGAGAGGAGAGAGAGAGAGAGAGAGAACTATCTTCACTTGTCTATCTTCACTTCTTTCTTTCTCTCTCTCTCTCTCTATCTCTCTCTCTCCCTCCCTCCCTCTCACGTCAATTCACTCATGTCTGAGAGATGCCAGTAATAACACTGGATCAACTTCATGTCACATACCTTCCTAGCTAGCCTATAACACTGGAGTAAGCCAGCGGAAGGCCTCGGTCAAATGGCCAAAAGCTCCAGCTATGGGTCATCTTATAACTAAGACCCGCGTCAGGAAACACTTGTCCTGTTTTCTGACCAACCTAACCTAACAACAGGTATGTGTTAACCGAGGGGAATAGACATGAAAGGGACTTATCGTACTCTGTCACCTCACACTAACAACAGCTTATGTGTAAACAGAGAATAAAGTTAAGAGGCAGTTGACACGCTCAAGTATAAAAGAGAATGCACACTCTTTGATAAACCTAAGTACTTAAGTAATATGTGAACCAACTGCCGGCCTGAGAGAGTCTGTCTGGTTAAAATATTACAACACAAAACTCATCAGACCAGTTAGGACCACATAGTGACTCCAGGGACTTGGTGTAAATCTAGAGGATTGTAGGGAAAGCAACTAGCATCTTAAATGATCTTTTCTGTAAGATCTGAAGGTCACATTTCTGTCTCATTAAGACTGTTTATGGGTGTAAGTGATTAGTGATGATATTAGCAAGGCTGGATGGTCAGGAAGGCATTTGTCACCCTACAGTCGGGTCAGTATTTCCCCGAAGGTGTTTTGCCTTCCAGGAAGGTGTTTTAAACACCTGCATACAAGAATATACTTTTGTAAACTGAAATTTTAATCTCTGGTCCAAAGTTATTGTAATGTTGATGATTGTGGTCCATCACAGGTTATTGTAGTATTGATGATTGTGGTCCATCACAAGTTATTGTAGTATTGATGATTGTGGTCCATCACAAGTTATTGTAGTATTGATGATTGTGGTCCATCACAAGTTATTGTAGTATTGATGATTGTGGTCCATCACAAGTTATTGTAGTATTGATGATTGTGGTCCATCACATGTTATTGTAGTGTTGATGATTGTGGTCCATCACAAGTTATTGTAGTGTTGATTGTGGTCCATCACAAGTTATTGTAATGTTGATGATTGTGGTCCATCACAGGTTATTGTAGTATTGATGATTGTGGTCCATCACAGGTTATTGTAGTATTGATGATTGTGGTCCATCACAGGTTATTGTAGTGTTGATGATTGTGGTCCATCTCAGCCGGTACAATATTGTGTGGTTCTTTAAGCACTGAGAACCACTCACTAACGTCTAGGAGAGTTGGGTAAGTTCATCTTGTCGTCGTAGTGCTGTAAACACATTTGTGTTGCTGATGGGTGTTGCTGTTCACTTTACCTGGAAACCAAGACTTTACTTCGTAGACATAACTTCGTAGACATAATTCTTAGAATAACTTGTGGGACATAACTTCGTGAAAATAATTCGTAGACATAACTTCGTAGACATAACTTCGTAGACATAACTTCGTAGACATAACTTCGTAGACATAACTTCGTAGACATAACTTCGTAGACATAACTTCGTAGACATGACTGTTTTAAATCTTTCCGGAATAAACTTAGTTTCTGCTAAAATAAAGGTCACATACAGCAGAGTTTTGCCACAAGAGGCCTTTTCATAAAGCTTCTTATGGGTGAAACGTTCTTGAAATAAAAATGGCGGTCTCCCAGCCATTTTTAAAATTTCAAGCCTTTATTAAAGTCTTGTTTCCCTTTCGAAGGCTTTGGAAGGTTTTTGAAGAACGATACACCAAAGTCAAACCTTCCTGTGGTGTATAGAAATACACGTTGTTGGGCTTATTAAACCAACATGGTACAGTGGATAACGCACTGGCTTGACCTAGGTTGAAACCCTCCGTGTGGCGTCCCTCTTACAGTGGTGGGTGTCGAGGCTGCGGCTCTCACAGCACTGATATACTGAGCACAAGTTTGTATTTCTTCAGGTGGAAAAATTACAGCCTTCGACCTTGTTCCAGAAGCCTTGTTCTAGAAGGTTTTTTCCCAGAAACTATGTTGCAGAAGCCTTGTTCCAGAAGCTTTCGTTCTAGAAGCCTTTGTTCCAGAAACCTTGTTGCAGAAGCCTTCATTTTAGAAGCTTTCGTTCTAGAAGCCTTTGTTCCAGAAACCTTGTTGCAGAAGCTTTCATTTTAGAAGCTTTCGTTCTAGAAGCCTTCGTTCCAGCAGCCTTCGTCGTAGAAGCCTTCGTTCCAGAAACCTTTGTTCCAGAGGCCTTCGTTACAGAGGTGAATTCTTTGTGCCAGAGACACATTCATCCCAAAGGCTGATCCTTCATTCCAGAGGAATATTCTTCGTGCCAGAGGTCAGTTCGACATTCCCAAAGGCTAGCTCTTCATTCCAGAGGCGTATTCGTTGTCCCAAAGACCACTCCTTCATTCCAGTTGCGTGTTCTCAATGCCAGAGGTGTATTTTTTTTCTAGAGGCAAAACCTTCCTTCCGCAGGCGGATTCTTTGCTCAAGATGCAAATATTTTGTTACAGAGGCAAATTCTTCGTCCCTGAGACGAATCCTTTGTTCCAAAGGCACATTCTGTATTCTAAAAGCAAATCCTCTTCTTTCCTGGACTTGTTTCAGTTGTGGTGATGGTGGTAGAGGAATGTGGTCGACGCCTCTGGTGTGTGTGGTGTGGTAGTTGTGGTAGTGTCAGGGGTGAGGTAGGGGGGAGGTAGTGTGCAGGTAGTAACAGCGGGCAGGAAATGCCTAAAAGTTGACCCTCAAGAGGAGGACAGAGAGTGCTTTTCCAAGAACTCCTGACCATGTCTGCTGCTTCGCGCCGCCCAGACCAAAAACCCGCCCACACGACTCTCTCTCTCTCCTCCCTTTCTCTCTCACACACACTCTCACTCTCCACTCACATGCTGAGTGCTGTGAGGGGCCAAGCACTCACATGCTTAGAATTCCCAGACGTGTATGAAGCTCTGTCTGTCTGTGGTGCCAGTAGACACACGAGTCTGTTTCACCCACACACCATAGACACAACAGACAATTGCCCAGAAATGCATTTACCACCACAAATGATGTAGGATTCACAATCTAGGAAAAAGAAAAGACTGCATATATGGAAAAATCGTGTTTCATCCTGAGTCTCTCTCTCTCTCTCTCTCTCTCTCTTCTCCTCTCTTTTCTCCCCTCTCTCCCCTTTTCTCTCTCTCACATACAGAGTAATTTGAGTGAGGAAGGAAGGAGGAGAGCTCACGAACAGTGACAAGGAAGTCTGTGAAGTGTTGATAAAACGAGTTGAATAGATCTCGGTGTAAACTGGGGCGATACCAGAGAGACTACGGAAGAGTGGGCATCCACAAGTACTGGATGACATCCACAAGTACTGGATGACATCCACAAATACTGGATGACATCCACAAGTACTGGATGACATCCACACAACAGAGAAGGAGGAGGTAAAGAAACTTTTGATGGACCTGGATCATGAAGACCAATGGAACCTGACCAGGTGTTACTGTAACTCTACGAGAGAGAGCAGAAACATTATCTAAATCACTACTTGTGATCTACAATAAGTCAGTGACACGGGACAGTTACCAGAGATCTGGTTGACAGCAAATGTAGTTGCTAAACTGAAGACAGGAGGTAAACAAGATGTGTTAAGCTACAGACCAGTTACACTGACTTGTTTATCATGCAAGGTAATGATCAGAGTGGTAGAACACTTACACGAAAGTGTTGTCATTAAGAATAACCGGCATGGGTTTAGGGAGGGTTAATCTTGTCTTACTAACTTGTTGAAGTTAGTAGGTAAGACACACAGGCAACAGTTAGGCAAACCATACCCCGGCCGGGATTGAACCCGCGGTCAGAGAGTCTCAAAACTTCAGCCCGTCGCGTTAGCCACTAGACCTAGGTCTAGTGGCTAACGCGACGGGCTGGAGTTTTGAGACTCTCTGACCGCGGGTTCAATCCCGGCCGGGGTATGGTTTGTTTGCAATCGTGTCATTACGATTTCGTGAGTCATGTTAACAGTTAGGCAACTTTATTCCGAAACGTTTCGCCTACACAGTAGGCTTCTTCAGTCGAGTACAAAAAGTAGGCAGGAACACAATGGAGATGTGAAGACGATGTAATCAGTCCATCACCCTTGAAGTCGTAGATTTAAGGTTGTCAGTCCCTCAGCCTGGAGAAGTTCTGTTCCAAAGTCTGGAACTAACTGAAGATCAAGCGACAGTGTTGAGACTTAAATACTGTGGGAAGGAGAGGTGCAGAGTAGTAGTAGTGAGAATGTAGCCACTGAGAGGTCACGTCCCTCTCAGATCAAACAATTCTCACTTGAAAAAATTGTCCAAGGTGTTTTCTCTTCCTTACCAAGATGCCATTGTGTTGCAGTGTCTGACAGAGTGAATATCAAAATGGAATACCAACCTGTCGGTATTATCTGGAGATCTGTTTATCTGGAGAGAGTTCCGGGGGTCAACGCCCCCGCGGCCCGGTCTGTGACCAGGCCTCCTTAGGTCAGTGTCCCAGGATGCGACCCACACCAGTCGACTAACACCCAGGTACCCATTTTACTGATGGGGAACATAGACAACAGGTGGAAAGAAACACGTCCAATGTTTCTACTCTGGCTGGGAATCGAACCCAGGCCCTCGCCGTGTGAAGCGAGAGCGTTAACCACCAGGCCACCAGAGCCCCTTGTATACCATTTTGATATTCACATTGTTAAAGTTACTTGATAAAGTAACTAATGTGTTTCAAGAGGGAGAGAGAGAGAGAGAGGGTTGGACTGTTATGTTTTTAGACTGCAAGAAGGTGTTTGATTCTGTACCTTATGAGAACAGGTAAGACAGGGTCCATGAGGCTAAGAGGCAGTGGATCTGAAGAGTGGCAGGAGGCGGGGCCAGGAGCTGAGACTCGACCCCTGCAACCCCACCCCCAAACAAACATTTCTCCGAGTTCTCATAACTTCATGTGATATAAACGTACCAGACACACTGTGTTTACATGGTTCGTTGTTACGGTCGAAAATATTACTGTGTATGTGGCTTCACCGCACCTCTTCACGGGTCTTACAACACCTGCGTCTCACTCATCAAAGACCTGTGTTAAGATTTACGCAGGTGTTTAACCCCAACAACCTCTGCCTTCCCTGAAGGGTGACTGTCTCCACAACCACTGTCTTCCCAGGTGTTGTACCAGCACCCACATTAACAACCACAACCAAGTGTACCAGGACCCACATTAACAACCAGGTGTTGTACCAGGACCTACAGTAACAACCAGGTGTTGTACCAGGACCCACATTAACAACCAGGTGTCAGGCTTGTCAGTGCCTGCCTGTCCAGGGCTTGTCAGTGCCTGCCTGTCCAGGGCTTGTCAGTACCTGCCTCTCCAGGGCTTGTCAGTGCCTGCCTCTCCAGGGCTTGTCAGTGCCTGCCTGTCCAGGGCTTGTCAGTGCCTGCCTGTCCAGGGCTTGTCAGTGCCTGCCTGTCCAGGGCTTGTCAGTGCCTGCCTGTCCAGGGCTTGTCAGTGCCTGCCTGTCCAGAGCTTGTCAGTGCCTGCCTGTCCAGGGCTTGTCAGTGCCTGCCTGTCCAGGGCTTGTCAGTGCCTGCCTGTCCAGGGCTTGTCAGTGCCTGCCTGTCCAGGGCTTGTCAGTGCCTGCCTGTCCAGGGCTTGTCGGTGCCTGCCTGTCCAGGGCTTGTCAGTGCCTGCCTGTCCAGGGCTTGTCAGTGCCTGCCTGTCCAGGGCTTGTCAGTGCCTGCCTGTCCAGGGCTTGTCAGTGCCTGCCTGTCCAGGGCTTGTCAGTGCCTGCCTGTCCAGGGCTCGTCGTGCAGACATGGCACCACCTGGTTGACACCGTGATGGTCAATTAGGCTGTTGGTGTCTGATGGATGTCTTCATCTTAGAGACATCAGTAGGCACCAGTCTATACTCTATTTTTTATTGTTCTACCAACACTTTCTTGGTGCCAAGGTGCATGGCACCCTCCTTGGCACCTCACTCACCCTACGTGCCACCCTGGGTGGGGTAAATGTGCTGTATGTTTTTTCGCTAGAGTTTATTGTTCATTAAAGCGTAAATTGAGTGTGTAGTTAACACAGTAATATTTCTGTTTATGTCTGAGCAAGAATATATATATATATATATATATATATATATATATATATATATATATATATATATATATATATATATATATAATGTCGTGCTGAATAGGTAAAACTTGCTATTTTGGCTTAAATAGCAATGCTCTTCTTGCCGAATAAGACAAGCGAATATTTGTGTATGCAATAATTTCGCAAAAATCATTCTGAACGCGACGAAAAAAATATATTTCATTGTGTTTGTTTGTTATATTATTGTAAACTTATCTAAAATATATTTAGTTGGATTAGGCTAAATTAAATTGAGCTTGTTATAGTAAGGTCAGGTAAGTTTTCTAAGGTTCTTTTGGTACAAAAATTATTAATTTTTATGCTAATATAAATGAAAAAATAGATATCTTTAAATATATAAGAGAAAATTTTAGAAAGGACTTAAATTTAAATGAGTTCTTGCTAAATGACCAGTTTTACCTATTCGGCACGACATATATACACAGGAGTTGGACAAAATATTAAGAACAGCTGCTGATTGAACTATTGAACTACTGAACTAATGGTTGAATACAGGTCCCTTCTGTTATTTTCATTCACAATTATTGTTTTATATTCCAGAACGAAGATGAGGCAAAACTGGAAGACCTGAGAGGCTTCCAGAGAGGATGTTGTAGTGAGGATGACTGGAACATCAGTCACCATAACTAGTGACATGTTGCATGTCTGAAGAGTCATTGTGTCTGTGTGGTCATGTCTGCACTCCAGGAAGAAGCTCTGTGACCCCTGACCGTCCAGTATTAGTGACTGCAGAGGTAAGTTGACATATTCCAAGCCACTTTTCAGCCAGTTGCAGCCCTCATGGCAGGGCTGCAATTGCTGAACCTTGTATTTCAGAAGCAAATATTGCAAAGCGAAAAAAATAGTGTAATGACCGTAAGAACTGGACAGTGAGCCAGTGCAAGAACGTTATTTACTCCCACCAATCTTCCGGCACACTTTTCCTATCTTCCAGCCGCGTTTACGTCTGGAGACGCAGACTGCTTGATCCTCCCGTCAAGCATGCAACCGGATCCTTGGTGATTTGTGCAGAAATATTGTGCAATACTCTTGGCCTGGCACTACTACTGTATAGAGCAATTGTGTTGCAGAGGTGTGAGCAAAGCTCAGACCTCTGCAACACAATTGTCATCAAGCATTTAAGTTATACGATAGTAATTATGGATAAGGTAGATTGTAATGGAAAATGAACCTAAACATTTTGGGTGACCAACACCATCCCAAGGTACAAACACTTCAGCCAGTGGCGGCGCTGTCTTCCAGGACGATAATACATCAGTTACACAACACTAGAGTTGTTCAGAATTGTCATAAATAACATGAAAGTGAAGCTGGAAACATGGACTGGCCCCCCACAATCGCCGGATCTGAGTATTATGGAATATCTGTGGCGTCAACTGGAACAGCAAGTCAGGAAACGATTCCCACCACCGTCGTCTTTGGACGAGTTAGAGCAGATGTTGTGGTGGAACACAACATCGCCCTGGATGGTAAGACACATAGGCAACACTTAGGTATCCTTATTCCGAAACGTTTCGCCTACGCACTAGGCTTCTTCAGTCGAATACAGAAAGTAGGCAGGAGCAGTAGAAATGTGAAGACGATGTAATCAGTCCATCACCTTGGAGACGTAGACTTGAGGTTGTCAGTCGCTCAGCCTGGAGAAGAGTGTTTCCATAGTCTGGAACAGTGTTCCAGACTACGTGTCTTACCAACCTGTCGGTATTGTATATCGCTTGGATATTCACATTGTCCTGGATATCGGTCATATGTTATACGAATCAATTCCTCGACGATCTGGTTATCTTTTAGCTGTAAATGAGGCACCAGCACCATATAGGAGATATAAAATATTAAACAAGGAGAAGATAGAGTATAACCAGGGTAGTGGTAAGTAAAAAAAATACGTTAGGTTGGTTATCATGTAGGTTATCATGCCAGTTCTTAGACTCAAGTGATACATTAGTGGCGGTACTCTGACGATTGGTGAAAACACACACACACACACACACACTAGAGGACAGGAGGGACGGGGTGGGGGGGACATGATAACGACATATCAAATACTGAGAGGAATTAACAAGGTGGATACGGACAGAATGTTTCAGAGATGTCACACAGAAATAAGGGGACACAGCAACAAGGGGACACTGCAACAGGGGGACACAGCAACAAGGGGACACAGCAACAGGGGAACACAGCAACAAGGGGACACAGCAACAGGGGAAACACAGCAACAAGGGGACACAGCAACAGGGGAACACAGCAACAAGGGGACACAGCAACAGGGGAACACAGCAACAAGGGGACACTGCAACAGGGGGACACAGCAACAAGGGGACACAGCAACAAGGGGACACAGCAACAAGGGGACACAGCAACAGGGGAACACAGCAACAAGGGGACACAGCAACAGGGGGACACAGCAAGAAGGGGACACAGCAACAGGGAACACAGCAACAAGGGGACACAGCAACAGGGGAACACAGCAACAAGGGGACACAGCAACAGGGGAACACAGCAACAAGGGGACACAGCAACAAGGGGACACAGCAACAGGGGAACACAGCAACAAGGGGACACAGCAACAGGGGAACACAGCAACAAGGGGACACAGCAACAGGGGAACACAGCAACAAGGGGACACAGCAACAAGGGGACACAGCAACAGGGGAACACAGCAACAAGGGGACACAGCAACAAGGGGACACAGCAACAAGGGGACACAGCAACAAGGGGACACAGCAACAGGGGAACACAGCAACAAGGGGACACAGCAACAGGGGAACACAGCAACAAGGGGACACAGCAACAAGGGGACACAGCAACAGGGGAACACAGCAACAAGGGGACACAGCAACAAGGGGACACAGCAACAAGGGGACACAGCAACAGGGGAACACAGCAACAAGGGGACACAGCAACAAGGGGACACAGCAACAGGGGAACACAGCAACAAGGGGACACAGCAACAAGGGGACACAGCAACAGGGGAACACAGCAACAAGGGGACACAGCAACAGGGGAACACAGCAACAAGGGGACACAGCAACAAGGGGACACAGCAACAGGGGAACACAGCAACAAGGGGACACAGCAACAAGGGGACACAGCAACAGGGGAACACAGCAACAAGGGGACACAGCAACAGGGGAACACAGCAACAAGGGACACAGCAACAAGGGGACACAGCAACAGGGGAACACAGCAACAAGGGGACACAGCAACAGGGGAACACAGCAACAAGGGGACACAGCAACAAGGGGACACAGCAACAGGGGAACACAGCAACAAGGGGACACAGCAACAAGGGGACACAGCAACAGGGGAACACAGCAACAAGGGGACACAGCAACAGGGGAACACAGCAACAAGGGGACACAGCAACAAGGGGACACAGCAACAGGGGAACACAGCAACAAGGGGACACAGCAACAAGGGGACACAGCAACAGGGGAACACAGCAACAAGGGGACACAGCAACAGGGGAACACAGCAACAAGGGGACACAGCAACAAGGGGACACAGCAACAGGGGAACACAGCAACAAGGGGACACAGCAACAAGGGGACACAGCAACAGGGGAACACAGCAACAAGGGGACACAGCAACAGGGGAACACAGCAACAAGGGGACACAGCAACAAGGGGACACAGCAACAGGGGAACACAGCAACAAGGGGACACAGCAACAAGGGGACACAGCAACAAGGGGACACAGCAACAAGGGGACACAGCAACAAGGGGACACAACTGGAAGTTCAAAACTCAGATGAGTCACAGGGATGTTAGGAAGTATTTCTTCAGTTATAGAGTTGTCAGGAATTGAAACAATCTGTTGAATGATGTAGTGGAGGCAGGATCTATACATAGCTTTAAGAAAAGATACGATAAAGTTTATGGAGCAGGGAGTAAGTGGACCTAGTAGCGAACATCGAAGAGGCGGGGCCAGGAGCTGTGAATGGACCCCTGCAACCATAACTAGGTAAGTACACACACACACACACACCTCACTGTGTATACACACAGAGATATACACCTCACTGTGTATACACACAGAGATATACACCTCACTGTGTATACACACAGAGATATACACCTCACTGTGTATACTCACAGAGATATACACCTCACTGTGTATACACACAGATATACACCTCACTGTGTATACTCAGAGATTACACCTCACTGTGTATACACACAGATATACACCTCACTGTGTATACTCAGAGATATACACCTCACTGTGTATACACACAGATATACACCTCACTGTGTATACTCAGAGATATACACCTCACTGTGTATACTCACAGAGATATACACCTCACTGTGTATACTCACAGAGATATACACTCACTGTGTATACACACAGATATACACCTCACTGTGTATACTCAGAGATTATACACCTCACTGTGTATACTCACAGAGATATACACCTCACTGTGTATACACACAGATATACACCTCACTGTGTATACTCAGAGATATACACCTCACTGTGTATACTCACAGAGATATACACCTCACTGTGTATACACACAGAGATATACACCTCACTGTGTATACTCACAGAGATATACACCTCACTGTGTATACACACAGATATACACCTCACTGTGTATACTCAGAGATATACACCTCACTGTGTATACACACAGAGATATACACCTCACTGTGTATACACACAGAGATATACACCTCACTGTGTATACACAGAGATATACACCTCACTGTGTATACAAACAGAGATATACACCTCACTGTGTATACACACAGATATACACCTCACTGTGTATACAAACAGAGATATACACCTCACTGTGTATACACACAGATATACACCTCACTGTGTATACACACAGAGATATACATCTCACTGTGTATACACAGAGATATACACCTCACTGTGTATACACACAGAGATATACACCTCACTGTGTATACACACAGATATACACCTCACTGTGTATACACACAGAGATATACACCTCACTGTGTATACACACAGAGATATACACCTCACTGTGTATACAAGCAGAGATATACACCTCACTGTGTATACACACAGAGATATACACCTCACTGTGTATACACACAGAGATATACACCTCACTGTGTATACACACAGAGATATACACCTCACTGTGTATACACACAGAGATATACACCTCACTGTGTATACACACAGAGATATACACCTCACTGTGTATACACAGATATACACCTCACTGTGTATACACACAGAGATATACACCTCACTGTGTATACACACAGAGATATACACCTCACTGTGTATACACAGATATACACCTCACTGTGTATACACACAGAGATATACACCTCACTTTGTATACACACAGATATACACCTCACTGTGTATACACACAGAGATATACACCTCACTGTGTATACACACAGAGATATACACCTCACTGTGTATACACACAGAGATATACACCTCACTGTGTATACACACAGATATACACCTCACTGTGTATACTCAGATATACACCTCACTGTGTATACACACAGATATACACCTCACTGTGTATACACACAGAGATATACACCTCACTGTGTATACACACAGAGATATACACCTCACTGTGTATACACACAGATATACACCTCACTGTGTATACACAGATATACACCTCACTGTGTATACACACAGATATACACCTCACTTTGTATACCACACAGAGATATACACCTCACTGTGTATACACACAGAGATATACACCTCACTGTGTATACACACAGAGATATACACCTCACTGTGTATACACACAGAGATATACACCTCACTTTGTATACACACAGATATACACCTCACTGTGTATACACACAGAGATATAAGGACGCCAGCATCACCTTACAGAATCTCGGAGGAAATCAGTGACCACATATTTCTCCTCTCTAGCCTCTGATGGGCAGGATATCAGACCTCAGTTATCCTGAGTGTGTGTGTGTTGCTTTCTGATTGGCGATTATTGCACGGAGGATCGAGTCTCGCTCAAAGAGTGAGAAAAACACTGTCTCGTTGAATATTTTTTTGTGTTTTTAAGGTAGACAAGTGTAGTAGATACTGTCTACAAGTGTAGTAGACAGTGTCACTACAAGACTTACTAGACAGTGTCTACAAGTGTAGTAGACAGTGTCACTACAAGACTTACTAGACAGTGTCTACAAGTATAGTAGACAGTGTCACTACAAGACTTACTAGACAATGTCTACAAGTAGTAGACAGTGACACTACAAGACTTACTAGACAGTGTCTACAAGTATAGTAGACAGTGACACTACAAGACTTACTAGACAATGTCTACAAGTATAGTAGACAGTGACACTACAAGACTTACTAGACAGTGTCTACAAGTATAGTAGACAGTGACACTACAAGACTTACTAGACAATGTCTACAAGTATAGTAGACAGTGGACACTACAAGACTTACTAGACAGTGTCTACAAGTATAGTAGACAGTGACACTACAAGACTTACTAGACAGTGTCTACAAGTGTAGTAGAAAGTGTCACTACAAGACTTACTAGACAGTGTCTACAAGTATAGTAGACAGTGTCACTACAAGACTTACTAGACAATGTCTACAAGTATAGTAGACAGTGTCACTACAAGACTTACTAGACAGTGTCTACAAGTGTAGTAGACAGTGTCACTACAAGACTTACTAGACAGTGTCTACAAGTGTAGTAGACAGTGTCACTACAAGACTTACTAGACAGTGTCTACAAGTATAGTAGACAGCGTCACTACAAGACTTACTAGACAATGTCTACAAGTATAGTAGACAGTGTCACTACAAGACTTACTTAGACAGTGTCTACAAGTGTAGTAGACAGTGTCACTACAAGACTTACTAGACAGTGTCTACAGTATAGTAGACAGTGACACTACAAGACTTACTAGACAGTGTCTACAAGTATAGTAGACAGTGACACTACAAGACTTACTAGACAGTGTCTACAAGTTTTTGTAGACAGTGTCACTACAAGACTTACTAGACAGTGTCTACAAGTGTAGTAGACAGTGTCACTACAAGACTTACTAGACAGTGTCTACAAGTGTAGTAGACAGTGACACTACAAGACTTACTAGACAGTGTCTAAAGTATAGTAGACAGTGACACTACAAGACTTACTAGACAGTGTCTACAAGTATAGTAGACAGTGACACTACAAGACTTACTAGACAGTGTCTACAAGTGTAGTAGACAGTGACACTACAAGACGTACTAGACAGTGTCTACAAGTGTAGTAGACAGTGTCACTACAAGACTTACTAGACAGTGTCTACAAGTATAGTAGACAGTGACACTACAAGACTTACTAGACAGTGTCTACAAGTGTAGTAGACAGTGTCACTACAAGACTTACTAGACAGTGTCTACAAGTATAGTAGACAGTGTCACTACAAGACTTACTAGACAATGTCTACAAGTATAGTAGACAGTGTCACTACAAGACTTACTAGACAGTGTCTACAAGTGTAGTAGACAGTGTCACTACAAGACTTACTAGACAGTGTCTACAAGTGTAGTAGACAGTGTCACTACAAGACTTACTAGACAGTGTCTACAAGTATAGTAGACAGCGTCACTACAAGACTTACTAGACAATGTCTACAAGTATAGTAGACAGTGTCACTACAAGACTTACTAGACAGTGTCTACAAGTGTAGTAGACAGTGTCACTACAAGACTTACTAGACAGTGTCTACAAGTATAGTAGACAGTGACACTACAAGACTTACTAGACAGTGTCTACAAGTATAGTAGACAGTGACACTACAAGACTTACTAGACAGTGTCTACAAGTTTTTGTAGACAGTGCCACTACAAGACTTACTAGACAGTGTCTACAAGTGTAGTAGACAGTGTCACTACAAGACTTACTAGACAGTGTCTAACAAGTGTAGTAGACAGTGACACTACAAGACTTACTAGACAGTGTCTACAAGTATAGTAGACAGTGACACTACAAGACTTACTAGACAGTGTCTACAAGTATAGTAGACAGTGACACTACAAGACTTACTAGACAGTGTCTACAAGTGTAGTAGACAGTGACACTACAAGACTTACTAGACAGTGTCTACAAGTGTAGTAGACAGTGTCACTACAAGACTTACTAGACAGTGTCTACAAGTATAGTAGACAGTGACACTACAAGACTTACTAGATAGTGTCTAGAGGTAAATAAACAGTGTACCAACTGCACCAATCGTACCATTGCACCAACTGTACCAACGTACCAGCTGTACCACAGAAGTGAATGTCATGTTTGTAGCATTCACAGAAACACACACAAAGGATATTTTGGTCGGTAAGATAACGATAGAAAAGTATAATGTGTATATATAACAGAAATAATAGATGACAGGGCAGAGTAGAAGTATAATGTGTATATATAACAGAAATAATAAATGACAGGGCAGAGTAGAAGTATAATGTGTATATATGACAGAAATAATAGATGACAGGGCAGAGTAGAACTGTGTCAAAGATTGTGGCTCAAAACTGATGAATTAATCCAATGATACGGTAGAAATTTGAGGTATTAAAGTTGGAAATAGGAATTTAGAAATAATGCTAGTATAAAAACCACTGTTAGCAACTGCTGAGGAACTTACAGATCAGTTAAGAGGGATAACTCTCTTGATAAGCTGCAAAATACCACACAAAACATAAGCATCCTCGGAGATTTTATCTCCCACATGTAAAATGGGAGATGGCTTAACACAGTGTTATGCCAGAAATATCTGGAAATATAAACACAAATGCAGTATAATGTGATCCTTTATTGACTACGTTTCGCCCACACAGTGGGCTTTTTCAAGTCACAAACAGAACTGCATTTGTGTTTATATTTCCATTGTGTCGGTATTTTATACCATCTATTTCCAGAAATATCTGTTGGAAGCCACCTGGCTTAACACAGTGTTATGCCAGAAATATCTGCTGGAAGCCACCTGGCTTAACACAGTGTTATGCCAGAAATATCTGCTGGAAGCCACCTGGCTTAACATTCAACCAACAGTTAACTGATGCCACTAGAAATAACAAGACCCTGGATTTGATATTCTTTTCGCCCCTCCATGGAGGAACGTTTCGCCCCTCCATGGAATAACGTTTCGCCCTTCCGTGAGGAACGTTATTGCCCCTACATGAATAACGTTATCGCCCATCCGTGTGAGGAACGATTCGCCCTGTCCACGGAGGAGACGTTTCCCCCCCACGCAGGAACGTTTCGCCCCTCCATTAAGGGACCGATTCGGCCGCGCCCCTCCAGGAGGAACGTTTCGTCCCTCCATGGTAAAAAGTTCGCCCTTCCATGGTGTAATGATCGCCGTTCCATGAGAAGGAAAGTTTCCCCCCGTTCAATGGAAACCGTTTCGTCCCTCCATGGAGAACGTTTCGCTCCTCCATAGAGAACGTTTCGCCCCTCATGGAATAACGATTCAACCCATCCATGGAGTAACGATTCGGGTCCCTTTTCATGGAGGAACGTTTCCCCCTCCATGGAATAATTTTCGCCCTCCATGGAGAACGTTCTTTTCGCCCCTCCATGGAGGAACGTTATCGCGCCCCTCCTATGCAGTAACGTTTTCGCCCCTCCATGCAGGAACGTTTCCGCCCCCTTTCAATGAGGAAAGTTTTTCCTCTCCATGGAATAACGTTTCGCCCATCCATGGAGGAACGTTTCGCCAATCCATGGAGGAACGTTTCACCCCTCCATGGAGGAACGTTTCGCCCCTCCATGGTGGAACGTTTCTCCCCTCTATGGAGGAACTTTTGCCCCTCCTTGGAATAACGTTTTTCGGTCGCCCCTCCATGGAGGAACGTTTCCCACGTCCGTGAAAGTCACAATCATTTAATATCACTCACCTTCACTAGATCACTGACAGTGACAACCTATAGAGTCAGGGTCAACTCATCACTCACCTTCACTCCCAAGGACTCAACAGGATAACTCGGTCTTACACACACAGACACACAACGCATACACACATCACACACATCACACACACCACACACACATCAGACACACACACAGACACACACAGACACACACACACACACACACACACACAGACACACAGACACACACAGACACACAGACACACAGACACCACACAGACCACAAGACAACACACACAGACACACACCAGCAACACAAACACATATATACAATACACACACACATTATATATATAAATAATGTTATATTGTTGTATTGTTATTGGTTATGCTAGATTAAGGTTTCAGTGTTTTCGGTTGAGGAGGGGCATGACAGGTGGTGGTAGTGAGGAGAGGCAGGGCAGGTGGTGGTAGTGAGGAGAATGGCAGGGCAAGGTGGTGGTAGTGAGGAGAGGCAGGACATGTTGGTGGTAGTGAGGAAAATCAGGCAGGTGTTAGTGAGGAGGGGCAGGACAGGTTGTGGAGTGAGGAGAGCCCAGGGCAGGTGGTGGTAGTGGGAGATGGCAGGCAGTGTTGGATTGAGGAGATCAGGGCAGGGTGGTGGTAGTGAGGAGAATTCCAGTACAGGTGGTGGTATTAGAGAGAGGCAGACAGGTGGTGTTAAGTGAAGGAGGGGCAGGACAGGTGGTGTAGTGAGGCGAGGCAGGACAGTTGGTTGGTATGTGAATGAGAGTCAGGACAAGTGGTGGTAGTGAGGAGGAGGCAGGACAGGTGGTGGTAGTGAAGGGAGGGGCAGGACAGGTGGTGTAGTGAGAGATGCAGGACAGGTGGTGGTAGTGAGGAGAGGCAGGCAGGTTGTGGTAGTGAGGAGAGGCAGGACATGTGGTGTAGAGAGGAAGGGGCAGGCACAGGTGGTGTTAGTGAGGAGAGTCAGGACGAGTGGTGGGTAGTGGATGAGAGGCAGTGACAGGTGGTGGTAGTGAGTGAGAGGCAGACAGGAGGTGGTAGTGAGGAGAGCAGGACAAGGCGGTGGTAGTGAGGAGAGGCAGGACAGGAGTGGTGAGTGAGGAGAGGCAGGACAGGTGTGGTTAGTGGATGAGAGGCAGGCAGGTGGTGTAGTGAGGAGGTGCAGGACTGGTTGTGGAAGTTGAGGAGAAGGTCAAAGGACAGGTGAGGTAGTGATGAGGAGCAGGACATGAGTTGTGTAGTGATGAGAGCATACTGGTGGTGGTAGTGAGGAGAGGCAGGACAGTGGTGGTAGTGGAGGAGAGGCAGGACAGTGTTGGTAGTGAGGAAGGCATGGGACAGGTGGTGGAAGTGAGAGAGGCAGGACAGGTGGTGTAGTAAGTAGAGCAGGACAGGTGGTGGTATAATGAGAGGCAGGACAGGTGGTGGTAGTGAGGAGAGGCAGGACAGTGGAGGTAGAGTGAGGAGAGGCACGGACAGGTGTGGGTAGTGAGGAGAGGCAGGACAGGTGGGGTAGTGAGGAGAAGGCAGGGGCAGGTGGTGGTAGTGAGAGAGGCAGGACAGTGTGTGGAAGTGAGGAGAGGCAGGACAGGCGGAGGTAGAGAAGGAGGGTCAGGACAGGTAGTGGTAGTGAGAGGAGGCAGGACAGGAGGTGGTAGTGATGAGAGGCAGGACAGGTGGTGGTAGTGAGGAGAGGCAGACAGGTGGTGGAAGTGAGGAGAGGCATGGACGAGGTGGTGTAGTGAGGAAGGGCAGGACAGGTGGTGGTAGTGAGGAGAGGCAGGACAGGTGGTGGTAGTGAGGAGAGGCAGGACAGGTGGTGGTAGTGAGGAGAGGCAGGACATTTGGGGTAGTGAGGAGAGGCAGGACAGGGGTGGAAGTGATGAGAGCCGACAGTGGTGGTAGTGAGGAAGAGGCAGGCCAGGTGGTGGTAGTGAGGAGAGGCAGGACAAGGTGGGTGGAAGTGAGGAGAGCAGGACAGGTGGTGGTAGTGAGAGAGGCAGGACGGTGGTGGTAGTGAGGAGAGTCAGGACAGGTGGTGGTATGAGGAGATGGGCAGGACAGGTGTGGTATGAGAGAGGCAGGACAGGTGGTGGTAGTGAGGAGAGGCAGGACATGTTGTGGTAGTGCGGAGAGCAGGACCAGGTGGTGTAGTGAGGAAGGCAGGACCAGTGGTGGTAGTGAGGAGGGGCAGGACAGGTGGTGGTAGTGAGGAGAGGCAAGGACAGGTGTTGGTAGTAGAGAGAGGCAGGACAGGTGGTGGTATGTGAGGAGAGGCAAGGACCAGGTGGTTGAAGTGAGGATAGGCAGGACAGGCGTGGTAGTGAGGAGATGCCAGGACAGGGTGGTGGCAGTGAGGAGATGCAGACAAGGTGGTGGAGTATGAGGAGAGGCAGGACAGGTGGTGGTATGAGGAGGGGCAGGACAGGTGGTGGTATGAGGCGAGGCAGTACAGGAGGTGGTAAGTGAGGAGGGCAGGAACAGTGGTGGTAGTGAGGAGCAGGCAGGACAGGTGGTGGTAGTGAGGAAGGCAGGACGGTGGTGGTGAGAGAGGAGAGGCAGGAGGACAGGTGGTTGTGGTAGTGAGGAGAGGCAGGACAGGCGGTGGTAGTGAGGAGAGGCAGGACAGGTGGTGGTAGTGAGGAGAGGCAGGACAGGCGGTGGTAGTGAGGAGAGGCAGGACAGGTGGTGGTAGTGAGGAGAGGCAGACAGGTGGTGGTATGAGGAGAGGCAGGACAGGTGTGGTAGTGAGGAGGGGCAGGACAAGTGGTGGTATTTATGAAGAGGCAGGAACAGAGGTGGTTGTAACGAGAGGAAGGCAGGACCAAGGTGGTCGTAGTGTATGAGAGGCAGGACAGGTGGTGGTGAGTGAGGAGGCAGTACAGGTGGGTGGTGAGAGGAGAGGCCAGGACAGGTGGTCGTAAGTGATTAGAGGCAGACAGTGGTGGTGAGTGAGGAGGGGCATGGACAGGTGGTGGTAAGTGAGGCAGGCAGGACAGGCGGTGGTAGTGATGAGAGGAAGGCTCGCAAGACAAGGTGTGGTTGTGAGGAGAGCAGGACAGGACTGTGTGTAGTGAGTGAGAGGCAGGCCAGGTGGTCGTAGTGTGAGGAGCATGGACAAGGTGGTGGTAGTGAGGAAGTGGCAGGACAGGTGGTGGTAGTGAGGAGAGCAGACATGTGGTGGTAGTGGAAGGAAAGGCAGACAGGCGGTGGTAGTGAGGAAGAGGCAGGACAGGTGGTGGTAGTGAGGAGAGGCAGACAGGTGGGTTGGTAGTGAAGGAGAGGCAGGACAGTGGTGGAAGTGAGGAAGAGGCAGGACAGTGGGTGGAAGTGAAGGAGAGCAGGACAGTGGTGTAGTGAGGAGAGGCAAGGAAAGGTGGATGGTAGTGAGGAGAGGGTCAGGGCATGTGGTGGAGTGAGGAGAGGCAGACAGGTTGGTGGTAGTGAGGAAGACAGGACAGGCTGTGGTAGTGCGGAGAGGCGCGTAGGACAGGTGGTGGTAGTGAGGAGAGCAGTCAGGTGGTGGTAGTGAGAGAGGCATGACAGTGGATTGGTAGTGAAGGAGAGGCCCAACAGTGGTGGTAGTGAGGTGAGGCAGGACAGGTGTGTATTGAGAGTCCTGAGAGGCAGGACAGGGTGTGGTAGTGAGGAGAGGAAGGATCAGGTGGTGGAGTGAGGAGAGGCAGACAGGTTGGTGGTAGTGGGAGAGGCAGGAACAGGCGGTGGTAGTGAGGCGAGGCAGGACAGGTGGTGGTAGTGAGGAGAGGGCAGGACAGGTGGTGGAGTGAGGAGGAGCAGGACAGGCTGTGGTAGTGAGGAAAGGCAGGACAGGTGGTGGTAGTGAGGGAGAGGCAGGAACAGGTGGTGTAGAGAGGAGGCAGACAGGTGGTGGTAGTGAGGAGAGGCATGACAGGCGGAGGTATTGAGGAGAAGCAGACAGGTGGTGGTTAAGTGAGGAGAGGCAGACAGGGGTTGGTTGTAGGAGGAGAAAGCAGACAGTGTGGTAGTGAGGAGAGGCAGGACCAGGTGGTGGTAGTGAGTAGAGGCAGGACAGGTGTGTAGTGAGGAGAGGCAGGACAGTGGTGTAGTGAGGAGAGGCAGGACAGGTGGTGGTATGAGGAGAGGCAGGACAGGTTGTGGTAGTGAGGAGAGGGCAGGACAGGTGGATGGTAGTGAGGAGGGGCAGGACAGGTGTGGTAGTGAGGGAGAGCAGGACAGGAGGTGGTAAAGTGAGGAAGGAGGAAATGGTGGTAGTGAGGAGATGCAGGACAGGTGGTGGTAGTGAGGGAGATGCATGACAGGGCGGTGGTAGTGAGGAGAGGTCAGGACAGGTGTGTGTAGTGAGGATAGGCAGGACAGGTGGTGGTAGTGGAGGGAGAGGCAGGAACAGTGGAGGTAGTGAGGAGAGGCTGGACAGCGGTGGAAGTGAGGAGAGGCAGGACAGGTGGTGGTATGTGATGAGAGGCAGGACCAGGTGGTGATAGTGAAGAGAAGCAGGACAGGTGGTGGTAGTGAGAAGGCAGGACAGGTGTGGTAAGTGAGGAGAGGCAGGACAGGTGGTGGTATTGAGGAGAGGCAGGACAGGTGGAGGTAGGGAGGAGATGCAGGACATGTTGGTGGTATGAGAGAGGCAGGACAGTGGTGGTAGTGAGGAAGAGTCAGGACAGGTGGTGTAGTGAGGAGAGGCAGACACCAGTGGTGGTAGTGAGGAAGGCAGTGACAGGTGGTGGTAGTGAGGAGAGGCAGGACAGGTGGTGGTAGTGAGGAGAGGCAGGACAGGTGGTGGTAGTGAGGAGGGGCAGGACAGGTGGTGGTAGTGAGGAAAGGCAGGACGGTGTGGAAGTGAGGAAGGCAGGACAGGTGGTGGTTAGTGAGGAGAGGCAGGACAGGTGGTGGTAGTAGTGGAGAAGCAGGACAGGTGGTGATAGATGAGGGAGAGTGCAGGACAGGCGGGTGTTAGTGAGGAGAGGCAGGACAGGTGGTGAGGTAGTGAGGAGAGGCATGACAGGTGGGTGGTATGAGGAGGGGCAGGACAGGTTGTTAGTGAGTATGAGGCAGGACAAGGTGGTGGTAAGTGAGGAGAGGCAGGACAGGTGGTGTTAGTGAGGTAGGGGCAGACAGGTGGTGTAGTGAGAGAGGCAGGACAGGCGTGGTAGTGAGGATAGGCATGACAGGTGGTGGTAGTGAGGAGAGGCAGGACAGGTGGTGGTAGTGAGGAGAGGCAGGACAGGTGGTGGTAGTGAGGAGAGGCAGGACAGGTGGTGGTAGTGAGGAGAGGCAGGACAGGTGGTGGTAGTGAGGAGAGGCAGGACAGGTGGTGGTAGTGAGGAGAGGCAGGACAGGTGGTGGTAGTGAGGAGAGGCAGACAGGTTGTGGAGTGGAGGAGAGGCAGACAGGTTAGGTAGAGAGGAGAGGCAGGACAGTTGGTTGTTAGAGAGGAGAGGCAGGACAGGTGGTGGTAGTGAGGATAGTCAGGACAGTGGTGATAAGTGAGGAGGAGGCAGGACATGTGGTGGTAGTGAAGGAGAGGCAGGACAGCGGTGGTAGTGGAGGAGAGGCAGACAAGCGGTGGTAGTGAGGAGAAGGCCAGGACAGGTGGTGGTAGTGAAGGAGAGGCAGGACAGGTGGTGTAGTGGGGAGAGGCAGGACGGTGGTGGTTAGTGAGATAGGCAGGACAGGCGGTGGAAGTGAGGAGAAGGTGCAGGACAGGTGGGGTATTGAGGAGAGCAGGACAGGTGGTGGTAGTGAGGATAGGCAGACAGGTGGTGGTAGTGAGGAGAGGCAGGACAGGTGGTGGTAGTGATGAGAGGCAGGACAGGTGGTGGTAGTGAAGAGAGGCAGGACAGGTGGTGGTAGTGAGGAGAGGCAGGACGGTGGTGGTAGTGAGTGGAGAGGCAGGACAGTGTTGGTAGTGAGGAGAGGCAGGACAGGTGGTGGTATGAGGAGAGGCGGACAGGTGGTGTAGTGAGGAGAGGCAGGACAGGCGGTGTAGTGAGGAAGGCAGGACAGTCGGTGGTAGTGAGGAGAGGCAGGACAAGTGTGGTGGTAGTGAGGAAAGAGGCAGACAGGTGGTGGTAGTGAGGTAGGGCAGTACAGAGTGGTGGGTAGAGAGGAGGTCAGGACAGGCGGTGGTAGTGATGAAGGCAGGACAGGTGGTGGGTAGTGAGGGAGAGGCATGACAAGTGGAGGTAGTGAGGAGAGGCAAGACAGGTGGTGGTAGTGAGGATAGCAGGACAGGTGGTGTTGTAGTGAGGAGATGGCCAAGGACAGGTGGTGTTAGAGACCGAGAGGCAGGACAGGTGGTGTAGTGAGGAGAGGCAGGACAGGTGTGGTAGTGAGGAGAGGCAGGACAGGTGGTGTAGTGATGAGAGTGCAGGACAGGTGGTGGTAGTGAGGAGATGCAGGACAGGTGGTGGTAGTAGGAGAGCAGGACAGGTGGTGGTAGGAGAAGGGCCGGCAGGTGTTGTAGTGATGAGAGGCAGGACATGTGTGGTAGTTAGGAGAGGCAGGACAGGTGGTGGTATTGAGGAGAAAGGCATGACAGTGGTGTAGTAAGGAGAGGCAGGACAGGTGTGGTAGTAAGGAGAGCAGGACAGGTGGTGGTAGTAAGGGGAGAGGGCAGGGACGAGTGGTGGTATTGGGAGAGGCAAGACAGGTGGTGGTAGTGAGATGAGGCAGGACAGTGTGGTAGTGAGGAGACGCAGGACAATGGTGGTGGTAGTAAGGAGAGGGTCAGACAGGTGGTGGTAGTAAGTAGAGGCAGTACAGGTGGTGGTAGTGAGGAGAAGGCTTGACAGGAGGAGGTAGTGAGGAGAGGCATGACAGGTGGTGGAAGTGAGGAGAGCAGACAGGTGGTGGTATTGTGAGGAGAGGCAGGACAGGTGGTGGTATGAGGAGAGGCAAACAGTTGGTGGTGAGTGATGGAGAGGCAGGACAGTTGGAGGTAGTGAGGAAGAGTGCAGGACAAGGTGGTGGTAGTGCCTAGAGGCAGGACAAGGTGTGGTAGTGACGAGAGCAGGACAGGTGGTGGGAAGTGAGGAGAGGCAGGACAGGTGTGGTAGTGAGGAGAGGCAGGACAGGTGGTGGTAGTGAGGAGAGGCAGGACAGGTGGTGGTAGTGAGGAGAGGCAGGACAGGTGTTGGTAGTGAGGAGAGGGCAGGCAGGTGGTTGTATGTGAGAGAAGGCAGGACAGGTGGTGTGTAGTGAGGAGAGGCAGGACAGGGAGTGGTAGTGAGGAGAGGCAGGGACAAGGTAGGTGGTGTAAGGATAGGCAGGACAGGTGGTGGTAGTAAGGAGAGGCATGACAGGTTGGTGGTAGTAAGGAGATGCAAGGACGAGGGTGGTGGTAGTGAGGAGAGGCAAGACAGGTGGTGGTAGTGAGGAGAGGCAGGACAGGTGGTGGTAGTGAGGAGAAGGCAGGAAACAGGTGGTGTAGTAAGGAGAGGGCAGGAGACAGTTGAGGTAGTAAGGAGAGGCAAGGACAGGTGGTGGTAGTGGAGGAGAGGCAGGACAGGTGGTGGTAGTGAGGAGAGGCAGGACAGGTGGTGGTAGTGAGGAGAGGCAGGACAGGTGGTGGTAGTGAGGAGAGGCAGGACAGGTGTGGTAGTGCGGAGGAGGCAGGACGGTGGGTGGTATTGAGGAGAGGCAGGACAGGTGGTGGAGTGACGAAGGCAGGACAAGGCGTTGTATGAGTAGATTCCAGGACAGGTGGTGGTAGTGAAGGAGAGGCAGGACAGGTGGTGGTAGTGAGGAGAGGCATGACAGCGGTGGTAATTGAGGAGAGGCAGGGACAGGTGGTGGTAGTGAGGAGGAGCAAGGACAGGTGGGTGTAGTGAGGAGAGGCAGGACAGGTGGTGGTAGTGAGGGAAGGCAAGGGCAGTGGTGGTAGTGAGGATAGGCAGGGCAGGTGGTGGAGTTGAGGAGAGGCAGGACAGGTGGTGGATAAGTTGAGGAGAGGCAGGCAGGTGTTGGTAGTGAGGAGAGTGCAGTACAGGTGGTGTGTATTGAGGAGATGCATGACAGGTGGTGTAGTGAGGAGAGGCAGGACAGGCATGTAGGGAGGATAGGCAGGACAGGTGGTGGTTAGTGAGGATAGGCAGGACCCGTGGTGGTAGTGAGGAGAGGGCAGGACAGGTGTAGAGTGAGAGAGGCAGGACAGGTGTGGAGTGAGGAGAGCAGGACAGGTGGTGGTAGTGAGGTGAGCAGGACAGTGCGTGGTGGTATTGACTGAGGCAGGACAGGTTTTGGTAGTGAGAGAGGCAGGACAAGGAGGCGTGGAAGTGAGGAGAGGCAAGACATGCTGTGTGTAGTGAGGAGAGGCAGGACAGATGGTGGAAGTGATGAGAGTCACGACAGGCGGTGGTAGTGAGGAGAGGCAGGCAGGTGGTTGGTGAGTGAGGAGAGGCAGGGCAAGTTGGTGGTAGTGAGGAGAGGCAGGACAGGTGTGGTAGTGAGGAGATGCAGGAAGGTGTGGTAGTGAGATAGGAGGAACAAGGTGGTGGTATTGAGGAGAGGCAGGACAGGTGGTGTAGTGAGGAGACTCAGGGCAGGTGGTTGTAGTGAGGAGAGGCATGACAGGCGGTGGTAAAGTGTAGGAGAGGCAAAGACAGGTGTGTAGTTGAGGAGAGGCAGGACAAGGTTGGTGATTGAGGCGGAGTGCAAGGACAGGTGGTGGTAGTGAGGAGAGGCAGTACAAGGTGGTGGTAGTGAGAGATCAGGACAGGGGGGTAGTGGAAGGAAGGCAGGACAGGTGGGTGGTATGTGAGGAGAGGCAGGACAGGCGGTGGTGTAGGTGAGGAAGAGGCAGGACAGGTTGGTGGTGTAGTGAGAGAGGCATGACAGGGATGGTAGTGTAGGAGAGGCAGGGCAGGTGGTTGTATGAGGAGAGAGCAGGGCAGGTGGTGGTAGTGAGTTGAGAGAGGCAGGACAGGTGGTGTTAGTTGAGAGAGGGCATGGACAGGTGGTGGTAGTGATGGAGAGGGCAGTGACAGTGTGGTAGGTGAGGAGGAGCAGGAGCATGTGTGGTAGTGAGGAGAGGCAAGGACAGGTGGTGGTAGTGCGGAGAGTCAGGGCAGGGCAGTGGTAAGTGAGGAAGGCAGGACACAGGTGGTGGTATGAGGATAGGCAGGACAAGGTGGTGGTATGAGGAGAGGCAGGACAGGTGGTGGTAAGTGAGGAGAGGCAGGACAGGTGGTGGTAGTGAGGAGAGGGCAGACAGTGGTGGTAGTGAGATAGGCAGTACAGGCGGTGGATAAGTGACTAAAGATGCAGGACGAGGTGGGGTAAGTGAGGAGAGGCAAGGACAGGCGTTGGTATGAGGAGAGGCAGAACAGGCGGTGGTATGAGATAGGCATGGACAGATGTGTTAGTGAGGATAGGCAGGACAGGCAGGCGGTTGGTAGTGTAGGAAGAGGCAGGACAGTGGTGTAGAGAGGAGAGGGAGGCAGGGCAGGTGGTGTAGTGAGGAGAAGTGCAGGACTGGTGTGTTAGTGATGAGAGGCAGGACAGGTGGTGTAGTGAGGAGAGGCAGGACAGGTGGTGGAATGAGGAGAGGCAGGGACTGTGGTGATAGTGAGGAGACGCAGGGCAGTGGTGGTAGTGAGGAGAGGCTAGGACAGGCGGTGGGTAGTGAGGGAGGCAAGACAGGTGGTGGAATGAGAGAGGCAGGACAGGTGGTGGTATTGAGGAGAGCAGGACAGGTTGTGGAAGTGAGGAGAGGCAGGACAGGTGGTGGTATTGAGGAGAGGCAGGACAGTGGGTTGGTAGTGGTGGAGAGGCAGGAACAGGTGTGGTAGTGAGAGAGGCAGGACAGGCGGTGGTAAGTGAGGAAGAGGCAGGACAGGTGGTGGTATGAGGAGAGGCCAGACAGGCGGTGTTTAGTGAGGAAGGGCAGGACAGGCGTGGAAGTGAGTGATAGAAACATGAAAGTGTTGTAGTGAGGAGAGGCCGGACAGGTGGTGGTAGTGAGATAGGCAGGACAGGTTGTGGTAGTGAGGAAGGCCAGGACAGCGTGGTGGTAGTAGTGAGGAAAGGCAGGAAAGGTGGTGGTATTGGAGGAAGGCAGGACAGGTGGTGGTAGTGAGGAAGGCAGGACAGGTGGTGGTAGTGAGGGTAGGCTGGACAGGTGGTCGAAGTGAGGAGAGGCAGGTACAGGTGGTTTAGTGAGGAGAGGCAGGACAGGTGTCTGTAGTGATGAGAGCAGGACAGCGGTGGTATATGAGGAGAGGCAGTACAGTTGGGTGTAGTGAGGAGAGCAGGACAGGTGGTGTAGATGGGGAGGAGAGGCAGAACAGGCTTTGGTAGTGAGGACAGGCAGGACAAGCGGCGGTCGTGGAGGAGAGGCATGACAGGTGTGGTAAGTGAGGAGAGGCATGTACAGGCGTTGGTTAGTGAGGAGAGTCAGTTCAGGCGGTGGTAGTGAGGAGAGGCAGGACAGGTGGCGTAGTGATGAGAGGCAGGACAGGTGAGGTATGTGGAGAGGCAAGGACCAGGTGGTGGTAGTGAGGATAGGCAGGACAGGCCGGTGGAAGTGAGGAGAGGCCAGGACAAGCAGGCGGTAGGTGAGGAGAGGCAGGACAGGAGGTGTAGTGACGAGAGGCAGGATAGGTGGTGGTAGTGAGGAGAGGCCAGGACAGTAGGCGGCGTAGTGAGGAGAGGCAGGACAGGCCGGTGGTAGTGAGGAAGAGACAGGACAGTGGTGGTAGTGAGGAGAGGCATGACAGTCGTATGAAGTGAGGAGAGGCAGGACAGGAGTGTAGTGATGAGAAGGCAGGACAGGCGTGTAGTGAGAGAGGCAGGAAAGGTGGTGGTTGTGAGGAGAGGCAAGGACATTCGGTGTGTAGTGAGGAAGGGCAGGACATGTGGTGTAGTGAGGAGTGAGGCAGGACAGGCGTTGGTAGTGAGGAGAGCAGGGCAGGTGGTGTAGTGATGAGAGGCCAGGACGTGGTGTGTAGAGAGTATAGGCAGGACAGAGGTGGTGGTAGTGAGTAAGACAGACAGGTGGTGGTATGAGGAGAGGCGATGACAAGGGTGGTGGTAGGAGGAGATGCATGGACAGGTGGTGTATGAGGAGAGGCCAGTAACAGCGTTGGTAAGTGAGGAGAGGCAGGACAGGTGTGTGTAAGTGAGGAGAGGCAGGACAGGTGGGTGGTAGCGAGAAGGAGCAGGACAGGTGGTGGTACTGAAGGAGCCGCAGACAGTGTGGTAGTGAGGAGAGCAGGACAGGTGGTGGTACTGAGGAGCGGCAGGACAGGTGGTGGTAGCGAGAAGGAGCAGGACAGGTGGTGGTACTGAGGAGCGGCAGGACAGGTGGTTGTTGTGAGGAGTGGGACAGACGGGAGGGGACAGGCGGGGAGTGGCATGCGGGGAGGGGGCGCAGGGATGGCAGAGGGAGCGGGGAGGCATAGAGGAGGCAGGGAGGAGAAGGGAGAGTGAGAAGGAGGAGTCGGGAGATAAGAGGGTTAGCGGGGTGGGGGAGGGGTGGGACAGAGAAAGGTGTTTCCTGCGGGAGTGAGGCCGGAGTCGGACTCTCAATGCCAAGTTCACCACTAAGCCCCGCTAATCCTTCCTCCCAGGCCTACCCCGGCCTCCTGCTGCTGCCCTCCTGGCACTCCTGCGGCACCCAGGGCACGACTCCGTGCCTTGGGTGCCACGGGGGGCAGCAGGAGTGGCCCTAGAAGGCAGCAGAGGCCACCAGGGCCACCTTGTTGAAGGTAGACACTAACACATACCAACACTGGTCCACCTTCCTCTTAGAAAGTTGTTTTACCCTCTGTGTCTGGCGCGCTGCTCTCTCATCACCGCCAGGGGTGGCCAGGCTTCGTCAGGGGTGGCCAGGCTTCGTCAGGGGTATAGGACTGATGTTTATGTCGCCCAGAAGATATGAGTCACACCTCCCCCAAGACATGATGGGCACAGTACCCCGAGGTGATGGACAGGTGCGGGGGAGAGGGGAAAAGGTGGGTAGGAGGAAAGGAGGAGGAGGGGAAGATGGGTAGGGGGCCGTTGACAAACAGGATGACAGACAGACATGCAGAGAGACAGGCAGGTAGGAGAGCAGGTAGATAGGAAGGAAGACAAACAGGAAGATAGACAGGCAGGAACACTGACAGGCAGGAAGATGGATAAGCAGGACGATAGACAGGCAGGAACATTGACATTCAAGAAGACTGGCAGGAAGATAGACAGGCAGGAAGATAGACAGTCAGTAAGATAGATAGGCAGGACAATAGACAGGCATGAACATTGACAGACAGGAAGATAGACAGGCAGGAAGATATATAGGCAGGACGATAGACAGGCAGGAAGATACATAGGAGGACGATAGACAGGCAGGAACATTGGCAGGCAGGAAGACTGGCAGGAAGATAGACAGGCAGGAAGATAGACAGTCAGTAAGATAGATAGGCAGGACAATAGACAGGCAGGAACATTGACAGGCAGGAAGACTGGCAGGAAGATAGACAGGCAGGAAGATAGACAGTCAGTAAGATAGATAGGCAGGACAATAGACATTCATGAACATTGACAGACAGGAAGATAGACAGGCAGGAAGATATATAGGCAGGACGATAGACAGGCAGGAACATTGACAGGCAGGAAGACTGGCAGGAAGACAGACATTTGAGTGTGTACCTGCGTTGAGGTATATAATTTAAAGATTTACATTCAGCTGACAGAGAGAGAGTGAGAGACTGTCTTAACCTTGAGACAGGTAGACAGGTGTGGCATAACATTACTATTATCAGTAACAATTTGCAGGTGTGCTCTCCTTCATCTTCCTTCACCTACCTTCATCTTCCTTCATCTTCCTTGTCTGTAAGGAGCCTCCCTCCCTTCTTGTATTCTCCTTCTTTATATGTAACTAATGTAACAAATTCTGTTACTGATACACACTAAGAAATATACACATCTGAGTGTATACACACACATACACATACCACAGGCAACTCACAGCCTTACCAACACACACTAGAAAGGCAGGACAAGTATCAGGGATATAAATAAGTTCCTTTGAGAGGATGAACTCAGCAGCTAGGCAGAAAAAAAAACTTGCTCAACACTTGCACCATTACAAAAAAAGGTAAATCTAAACGAGAGCGACGCTCCCTCCATGGGCGGAGACGAAGAATCACAGACCCTTACAGAATTATTTTTTGCTGCGAAATGCTAATGCTTTTAATGACGCGTTTCACCCCTGGGGACCGGACACCTTTGCCTTCCCTGTGGGTTTGGCGCTTCCCCATGATGATAATGATAATAAACAGTGATAAGCAATACCATTTAGCGATGAAATATAGATTTCGTGGGTCAGTGACGATGAATCAGCAGTGCAAACAACAGCTGATGAATTGAAAAAAGGAAACAGCTGATGAGTGGCATACAAGAAACAGCTGACAAGCAAGAACAACCACCTGACAAGCAAGAACCACCACCTGACAAGCAAGAACCACCACCTGACAAGCAAGAACCACCACCTGACAAGCAAGAACCACCACCTGACAAGCAAGAACCACCACCTGACAAGCAAGAACCACCACCTGACAAGCAAGAACAACCACCTGACAAGCAAGAACCACCACCTGACAAGCAAGAACCACCACCTGACAAGCAAGAACCACCACCTGACAAGCAAGAACAACCCCCTGACAAGCAAGAACCACCCCCTGACAAGCAGAACCACACACTGACAAGCAAGAACCACCACCTGACAAGCAAAACAACCACCTGACAAGCAACAACCGCCACCTGACAAGCAAGAACCACCACCCGACAAGCAAGAACCACCACCTGACAAGCAGAACCACCACCTGACAAGCAAGAACCACCACCTGACAAGCAAGAACCACCACCTGCAATCAAGAACAACCACCTGACAAGCAGAACCACCACCTGACAAGCAAAACCACCACCTGACAAGCAAGAACCACCACCTGACAAGCAAGAACCACCACCTGACAAGCAAAACCACCACCCGACAAGCAAAACCACCACCCTGACAAGCAAGAACCACCACCTGACAAGCAAGAACCACCACCTGACAAGCAAGAACCACCACCTGACAAGCAAGAACCACCACCTGACAAGCAACAACCACCACCTGACAAGCAACAACCCCCACCTGACAAGCAACAACCACCACCTGACAAGCAAGAACCACCACCTGACAAGCAAGAACCACCACCTGACAAGCAAGAACCACCACCTGACAAGCAAAACCACCACCTGACAAGCAAGCAACCACCACCTGACAAGCAACAACCACCACCTGACAAGCAACAACCACCACCTGACAAGCAAGAACCACCACCTGACAAGCAAAAACCACCACCTGACAAGCAACAACCACCACCTGACAAGCAAGAACCACCACCTGACAAGCAACAACCACCACCTGACAAGCAAGAACCACCACCTGACAAGCAACGAACCACCACCTGACAAGCAAGAACCACCACCTGACAAGCAAGAACCACCACCTGACAACAAGAACCAAACCCCCTGACAAGCAACAACCACCACCTGACAAGCAACAACCACCACCTGACAAGCAAGAACCACCACCTGACAAGCAACAACCACCACCTGACAAGCAAGAACCACCACTGACAAGCAAGAACACCACCTGACAAGCAAGAACCGCCACCTGACAAGCAAGAACCGCCACCTGACAAGCAAGAACACACCTGACAAGCAACAACAACCACCTGACAAGCAAACACCCCCACCTGACAAGCAACAACACCACTGACAACCACACTGACAAGCAACAACCACCTGACAAGCAACAACTACCACCTGACAAGCAACAACAACCACCTGACAAGCAACAACCACCACCTGACAAGCAACAACCACCACCTGACAAGCAACAACCACCACCTGACAAGCAACAACTACCACCTGACAAGCAACAACCACCTGACAAGCAACAACCACCACCTGACAAGCAACAACCACATGACAAGCAACAACTACCACCTGACAAGCAACAACAACCACCTGACAAGCAACAACCACCACCTGACAAGCAACAACCACACCTGACAAGCAACAACCATCACCTGGCAAGCAACAGCAACCACCTGACAAGCAACAACCACCACCTGGCAAGCAAACAACCCCTTACAAGGAACAACAACCACCTGACAAGCAACAACACCACCTGGCAAGCAACAACCACTTCAAGGAACAACAACCCCTGACAAGCAACAACCACCACCTGACAAGCAACAACAAACCACCTGGGAAGCAACACCACCACCTGACAAGCAACAATCACCACCTGACAAGCAACAACCACCACCTGACAAGCAACAACCACCACCTGGCAAGCAACAACCACTTACAAGGCAACAACACCACCTGACAAGCAACAACAACCACCTGACAAGCAACAACCACCACCTGGCAAGCAACAACCACTTACAAGGAACAACCACCACCTGACAAGCAACAACAACCACCTGGCAAGCAACACCCACCACCTGACAAGCAACAACCACCACCTGACAAGCAACAACCACCACCTGGCAAGCAACAACCACTTACAAGAAACAACAACCACCTGACAAGCAACAACCACCACCTGACAAGCAACAACAACCACCTGACAAGCAACAACAACCACCTGACAAGCAACAACAACCACCTGACAAGCAACAACAACCACCTGACAAGCAACAAACACCACCTGACAAGCAACAATCACCAGTGACAAGCAACAATCACCACCTGACAACAACAACCACCACCTGACAAGCAACAACCACCACCTGGCAAGCAACACCACCACCTGGCAAGCAACAACACCACCTGACAAGCAACAATCACCACCTGACAAGCAACAATCACCACCTGACAAGCAACAATCACCACCTGACAAGCAACAACCACCACCTGACAAGCAACAACCACCTGACAAGCAACAACACCCCCTGGCAAGCAACACCACTTACAAGGAACAACAACACCTGCAAGCAACAACCACACCTGACAAGCAACAAACCACCTGACAAGCAACAACAACCACCTGACAAGCAACAACAACACCTGACAAGAACAACACCACCTGGCAAGCAACAACATTACAAGGAACAACCCACTGACAAGCAACAACTACCACCTTGACAAAGCAACAACCACCACCTGACAGCAACAACAACACCTGACAGCAACAACACCACTGACAAGGGACATATACCACTGACAAGCAACAACAACCACCTGACAAGCAACAACCCCTACCTGCAAGAACACAACCACCTGACAAAGCAGCAACAACCCTGTTACAAGCAACAACACCCCTCAAAGCAACAACACCACCTACAAGCAACAACCACCACTGACAAGCAAAAACCACCACTGACAAGCAACACCACCACTGACAAGAACAAACACCACTGACAAGCAACAACACACCACTGACAAGCAACAATCACCACTGACAAGCAACAAAACCACATGACAAGCAACAACCACCACCTGACAAGCACACACCACCTGACAGCAACAACCACCACCTGACAAGCAACAACCACCACTGACAAGCAACAATCGCACCTGACAAGCAACAATCACACCTGACAAGCAACAACCACCACTGAAGCAACAACCACACCTGACAAGCAACATTCGCACCTGACAAGCAATATCACCACCTGACAAACAACAAACCACGACAAGCAACAACACACCGACAAGCAAATGCCACCTGACAAGCAACAATCACCACTGCAAGCACAACAACCACTGACAAGCAACAACAACCCTGCAAGCAGCAACAACCATCTTACAAGCAACAACCACCACCTCACAAGCACAACCACCACCTCACAAGCAACCCACCATGACAAGCAACAACCACCACCTGACAAGCAACAAACCCCACCTGCAAGCAACAACACCCCCTGACAAGCAACAACCACACCACAAGCAACAACCACCTGGGCAAGCAACAACCACCACCTGACAAGCAAAACACCACCATGGCAAGCAACAACCACCACCTGACAAGCAACAATCACCACCTGACAAGCACAAACCCCCACCTGAAAGCAACAATCACCTGACAGGCAACAACAACATGACAAGCAACACCAACACCTGACAAGCAACACCACCTGACAAGGCAACAACCACCTGCAAGCAAACCACTGAAGCAACAACAACTGACAAGCACAACCACTGACCTGCAACAACCACCTGACAAGCAACACCACCAGACAAGCAGTCAACCACTGACAAGCAAAAACCACTTGACAAGCAACAACCACCTGACAAGCAACAACCACTGACAAGCAACAACCACCTGACAAGCAACAACCACTGACAAGCAACAACTACCTGACAAGCAACAAACAACCTGACAAGCAACAACCACCTGACAAGCAACAACCCCCTGACAAGCAACAACCACCTGACAAGCAACAACACCTGACAAGCAACAACCACCTGACAAGCAAACAACCACCTGACAAGCAACAACACCTGACAAGCAACAACCACCTGACAAGCAACAACCACCTGACAAGCAACAACACCTGACAAGCAACAACCACCTGACAAGCAACAACAACCTGACAAGCAACAACACCTGACAAGCAACAACCACCTGACAAACAACAAACACCTGACAAGCAACAACCACCTGACAAGCAACAACCACCTGACAAGCAACAACCACCTGACAAGCAACAACCACCTGACAAGCAACAACCACCTGACAAGCAACAACCACCTGACAAGCAACAACCACCTGACAAGCAACAACAACCTGACAAGCAACAACCACCTGACAAGCAACAACCACCTGACAAGCAACAACCACCTGACAAGCAACAACCACCTGACAAGCAACAACCACCTGACAAGCAACTACAACCTGACAAGCAACAACCACCTGACAAGCAACAACCACCTGACAAGCAACAACCACCTGACAAGCAACAACCACCTGACAAGCAACAACCACCTGACAAGCAACAACCACCTGACAAGCAACAACCACCATGTACATGTACGTGGTGTACATGTCCATGGTGTACATATAGATGTACATGTACGTGGTGTACATGTACATGGTGTACATATAGATGTACATGTACGTGGTGTACATATACGTGTACATATAGATGGTGTACATGTACAAGGTGTACATGTATATGGTGTACATGTACGTGGTGTACATGTACGTGGTGTACATGTACGTGGTGTTAATGTACTTTGTGTACAGAACACGTACAGCAAGTACACTGAAAGTGGCTCTGGTCAGTAGGAAAGTTGTGTGTTGCCGGGAAATTCCACTCCAGCTGGCAGTGTACTGAACCAGCTGTGACTGTGTGAGGTGTTGTACACCAGCTCCTGTGACCTGGTGGTGGTCACACTCCAGCTGGCAGTGTACTGAACCAGCTGTGACTGTGTGAGGTGTTGTACACCAGCTCCTGCGACCTGGTGGTGGTCCCACTCCACCTGGCAGTGTGCTGAACCAGCTGTGACTGTGTGAGGTGTTGTACACCAGCTCCTGCGACCTGGTGGTGGTCCCACTCCAGCTGGCAGTGTACTGAACCAGCTGTGACTGTGTGAGGTGTTGTACACCGGGCTCCTGGGCCCTGGTGGTGGTCCCACCCCACCGGGCCCAGTGTGCGGGAACCAGTTGATGTGTAGGTGTTGTAACCAGCTCCTGTGACCTGGTGGGGGTTTCCCACCCCAGCTGGCTTTTGCCCTAAACCCAGCTGTGCCCTGTGTGGGGTGTTTTTACACCAGCTCCTGCGCCTGGGGGGTTTCCCCCAATTTCCAGCGGGGCAGTTTTATGAACCAGCTTTTATGTGTGAGGGGGTGTCCCCAGCTTGCGCCCCCTGGTGGTGACCCCACTCCGGGTTTGGCGGTGTACTGAACCGGGTGTGACTGTGTGGGGTTGCTGTACACCGGCTCCTGTGACCTGGTGGTGTTTCCCACTCCAGCGGGGCATTGTACTGAACCAGTGTAACCATGACCACAAAAAATTCCAACTAACCCCCCAATACCTGCCCCAAAAACAATTAAAATAACCCAAAATCCCAAAGACTAAAAAATTTTCACAACAAACCCCACAATCCCCGGGACTACAACAATTCAAAAACTAACACACAAAAACCATGATACAAAAATTTCACAACCCACAATCCCAGGGACTACAAAAATTTTCACAAATTAATCCGCAATACCATGACTACAAAAATTCCCAAAACCCAAATCCCATGACTACAACAATTCACAACTAACCCACAATACCATGACTACAACAATTCACAACTAAACACATCCCAAATTACTACAACAATTCAAAACCCCACAATCCATGAAAAAAACAATTCACAACTAATCCGAAAATACCAGGGACTACAACAATTAAAACCCAATACCATGCCCTACAACAATTCAAAAACAAATCCGCAATACCTGATTTAAAAACAATTCAAAAACCCCCCAAAACCATGATTTACAAAAATTCCACAACAAACCCAACACAATACCAGGACAAACAACAATTCAAAAACTAACCCCAATACCATGACTACAACAATTCAAAAAACTAACCCAAAAATCCCTTTGACTAAAAACAATTCAAAAAACTAACCCACAATACCATGATTTCAACAATTCAAAAACTAACCCAATACCTTTATACAAAATTCACAACAAACCCCACAATACCATGACTACTAAAAAATTAAACAACAAAACCACAAAAATACCATGACTAAAAACAATTCAAAAACCCAAACCCAAAATTTACCATGACTAAAAACAATTCACAATTAACACCAAATTTCCCTGACTACAAAAAATTCTCAAAAAACCCCAAAAATCCTTTGACTACAACAATTCACAACAAACCCACAATACCAGACTAAAAAAAACCCAAAATTTAAACACACAATACCTGACTAAAAATTTTCAAAAATTAAACCCAAAAATACCATGCCCCTACAAAAATTTCCCCAGCAAACCCCAAAAATCCCAGGGGACTAAACAATTCAAAAACTAACACAAAATTCCCTTGTTTTACAAAAATTTTTCACAATTAACACACAATCCCCTGACAAAAACAATTCAAAAAAAACCCCACAATCCCAGTGACTACAACAATTCCAACTAACCCACAATACCCAGACTACAAAAATTCAAACTAACCCAAAATTACCTTGACTACAACAATTCAAAACTAACCCACAATCCCCTGACTACAACAATTCACAACTAACCCAAAATTTACCATGACTACAAAAAATTTCACCAAACCCCACAATACCATGATAAACAATTCAAAAACCAAAAAATCCAGGGACTACAAAAATTTTCAAAAATTTAAACCTACAAAAAACCGTGACTACAACAATTCAAAACAAACCCCAACAATATGATGACTCAAAAATTTCCCACAACTAACCCAAATATCATGACTACAACAATTCACAGCTACAAAAATTTGTTTAAAATCAATTCACAACCCCCCAATACCATGACTACAATTTTCAAAACCCAAACCCGAATACCGTGACTCCCAACAATTCAAACCCACAAAAAACGGGGCTACAACGTTCAAAACCCAACCCACAATCCATGACTATAAAAAATTTTCAAAAACAAACCCACAATCCCCTGACTAAAAAAATTTCCCACAACAAACCCCCCAATACCCAGGGACTTAAAAAATTCAAAACCCCCACAATCCCGTGACTACAAAAAGTTCAAAACCCAAAACCCAAAATACCATGACCTAAAACAATTCAAAACCCACAAACCGTAAACTACAACAATTACAACAAACCCCCCAATCCCATGACTACAACAATTCACAACAAACCCCAAAATTGCAATGATTAAAAACAATTAAACAACTAACCCACAATATTTTTGGACTACAACTTTTACAAACTAAGCCCCCAATGCAATGACTAAAAAACAATTAAAAACCCAAACCCACAATCCCGTGCTAAAAGGAATTCAAAAAAAACCCAAAATCCTTTGCCCTACAAAAATTTTCACAACAAACCACAATACCATGATTTAAAAACAATCCAAAACCCCCAATCCCAAATAAACTACAAAAATTCCCCAAAAAAACCCAAAATCCCATGATACAACAATCCAAAACCCCCCAATCCCTTTGATACGATAATTCACAAAAAAACCCACAATACCATGACTGAAAACAATTCAAACTAAGCCCCCAATACCAGGGGACTAAAAAATTTCAAAAACCCCCAATACCGGGATTAAACATTTCACAACTAACCCAATACCATGACTACAGAAATTTCAAAAAAACTAACCCACGTTTCCTTTGATACAACAATTCAAAAACCCACAATACAGGGCTACAACAATTCACAACCCAAAATTCCATGCTGCAATAATTTCACAACAAACCCCACAAAAACCATGATTTAAAAACAATTCAAAACTAACCCACAATACCATGACTAGGAACAATTCACAACCCACAATACCATGATTTACAACAATTCAAAAACTAACCCACAATCCCTTGACTAAAATTTTCACAAAAAAACCAAAAACAATCCCATGACTACAACAATTCCTTCCACAATCCCCCAAATTACTACAAAACAATTCAAACCCAAAAATACCATGACTGCCACAATTCAAAAACAAACCCCACAATACCGTGACTACAAAAAATTTCAAAACCCCACAATCCCCCTGATTTTAAAAACAATTCACAACCCAAAATTTACCGTGACTACAACAATTCACAACCCCCCAATACCATGACTACAAAAAATTTAAAAAACCCATAATCCCAAACCCCTACAAACATTTTCACAACCCCCACAATCCCGTATACAAACAGTTAACAACAAAACCCCCCAATCCGTGACTACAACAATTCATTTTTAAAACCCACAATACCATGATTTACAACAAAAACAACTAACCCACAATCCCAGGGACTACAACAATTCACAACAACCCACAATACCGTGCACAAAATTCAAACCCTAACCCCCAATCCCATGCTACAACAATTCACAACTAACCCAAAATCCCAAAGCTAAAAAATTCCCACACTAACCCCCAAATACCATGACTACAACAATTCACAGTAACCACAATACCATGACTAAAACAATTATAACAAACCCCCAAAACCGTACTCCCCCCCAATTAAACAATAACCCACTTCCATGTATACAAAAATTCACAACTAACCACAATCCCATGACTATAACAATTCAAAATTTAAACCCACAACCCCCATGACATAGAAATTCACAAAAACCCCACAATACAGGGACTACAAAAAAATTCAAAACAAAACCCGGCTACCATGGATAAAACCCAATCCACAAAAAAACCAAAAATTTACCCATGACTACAAAATTTAAAAAATAACCCAAAATCCATGCTAAAAACAACCCACAATAGCCCAAAATCCCCAGGGACTACAAAATCCAAAACAACCCCAAAATATCATGACTAAAAAACAAAACCACAATAGCCCAAAATACCCATGACACAAAAATTCAAACTAACCCACAATCCCAGACTAAAACCCAACCCCAACTAGCCCCAATACCAGGGACTACAAAAAACCCCCACAAAAACCCCACAAACCATAAATCAACAATCCCAAACTAGCCCACAATACCATGTTTTCAACAATTCAAAAACAAACCCCAAAATTCCCATGACTACAACAACCCAAAAACTGGGCCCCCAATACCATGACTAAAAACAATCCAAAAACTAGCCCAAAAATTTCCCGGGACTAAAAAACAATCCAAAACAAAACCCACAAAAACCTTGACTAAAAACAACCCCACAAAAACCCAAAATTTCCCTTGCTACAAAAATTCCAAAACAAAACCCACAAACCATGACTACAACAATCCACAACTACCCCACAAAAACCATGGACTACAAAAAACCCAAAACTAACCCCCCAATACCATGATAAAACAATCCACAAAAACCCCACAATCCCATAAACTACAACAATCCAAAAAACAAACCCCACAAAAACCATGATACAAAAAACCCAAAAAAAAAAAATAGCCCACAATACCATGACTACAACAATCCACAACTAACCCCCCAATACCATGACTACAACAATCCACAAACTAACCCACAAATACCAGGGACTACAACAATTACAACTAACCCACAATCCCATGACTAAAAAAACCACAATACCCAAAATTTACCATGACTAAAAAAATCCACAATAACCCACAATCCCATGACTAAAAACAATCCACAACAAACCCCAAAATTTACCAGGGACTACAAAAAATTTCCAAAAACTAACCCACAATACCATGACTACAACAATTCAAAACAAACCCAAATACCATGACTAAACAACCCAAAACTACCCCCACTTTACCATGACCAAAAATTCACAACTAGCCCACAATACCATGACTAAAAACAATCCACAACTAACTCACAATACCAGGGACTACAACAATCCAAAAACTAACCAACAACCATAAACTACAACAATTCAAAAACTAACCAAAATTTCATGATTTCAACAACCCAAACACAACTGGGCCCAATACCGTGATACAAAAATCCACAACAACCCACAATACCATGACTACAACAACCCAAACAACAAACCCCACAATTCCTTGACTACAAAAAATTTTCCAACAAACCCACAATACCATGACTACAAAAAATTTCCCCCAAAAATTTAACCCCAAAATCCCCATGATAAAAACAACCCAAAAAACAAAACCATATCCCAGCCCTCAAAAATTTCACAACTAAAAAAATTTCCCATGATACAACAATCCACAAAAAGCCAAAATTCCCATGACTACAACAATCCAAACTAACCCAAAAACCATGACTAAAAACAATCCAAAAACAAACCCCCACAATACCTTTGACTACAAAAACCCAAAAAACTACCCCAAAATTCGTGCCCTGAAAACAACCCAAAAAATTTTAACCCACAATCCCTTGACTAAACAACCCACAACTAACCCAAAATACCATGACACAACAATTCCAACTAACCCACAAAAAACCATGACAAACAACAACCCCAAACTACCCCAAAATTTCCCATAAATTAAAAACAATCCAAAATAACCCACAATACCATGACTAAAACCCAACCCACAACTAAACCCATAAAATTCCATGACTTAAAAAAATTCACAAAAAACCCCCCAATTTCCCATGACTACAACAATTCACAATAACCCAAATTTGCCATGACTACAAAAAAATCCACAACAAAGCCCAAAATTCCATGAAACAAAAAATTCAAAACCCTTACCCCCACAATACCATGACTAAAAACAATCCACAACTAACCCACATTACCATGACTACAAAAATCCACAACAAACCCAAACAATACCATGACACAACCAAACCAAAAAAAAACCCCCCAACCCTTCATGACTCCAAAAATTTCACAACTGGGCCCACAATCCCGTGACTACAAAAAAATTCCAACAAACCCCACAATACCATGACTACAAAAAACCCCAACAACTAGCCCACAATACCATAAATACAAAAAATTCCCAACTAGCCCACAAAACCATGACTACAAAAATCCACAAACAAAACCCCAACTTTCCATGACCAACAACCACGAAACCCCAAAAAATCCCAGGGGGGGCTACAAAAATCCAAAAAATTTAACCCCAAAATACCATGGACTACAAAACCCACAACTACCCCACAATACCATGACAACAACAATAAACAACTAGCCCAAAAATTTACCAGGGACTCCCAACAATCACAGCTAACCCCCCTTCCCCTTTTGACTACAACAAACCCCAAAATAACCCAAAATCCCAGGGCTACAACAATCCAAACAAACCCCCACAATCCCCCGTGACATGTGAATGAAAGGAGGGAACGCAAAAACCCTTGCTCATACGTGGTGCACCCAGCGGGGGTAACAAAAAATTCCCCTACTAAATTAAAAGGGGTTTCACCAGCTGGGTAAAAACAAAACCCCTTTTTTAAACAGCTGGTCCCCTTTGCGGGGTAACAACAAAAACCTACTCATAAGTGGTTTGCCCCGCTGGTAACTTTTACCGCTCATAAAGCTGGTGCACCCAGCTGGAAACTTTTACCTGCTCATACAGCTGGGGGCACCCAGTGGTAACATTACCTGTTTCATCAGCTGGTGCACCCAGCGGGGTAACATTCCCTTTGCTCATACAGCTGGTGCACCCAGGGGTAACTTTAAAACCTGTCATAAGCTGGGGGCCCCCAGCGGGTAACATTACTGCCCCCATACAGTGGTGCACCCGCTGGTAACATTACCGGGCTCATACGCTGGTGAACCCAGCTGGTAAACATTACCTGTCTTTCAGCTGGTGCCCCCCAGCTAGTAACATTACTGCTCATAAAGGGGGGTTGGGCACCAAGCTAGAAACCCTTTTCCCTGCTCAAACAGCTGGTGCACCCAGCTGGAAAAATTTACCTGCTTAATCCCAGCTGGTGCCCCCCAGCTGGTAACATTCCCTGCTCATAAGTTTGGGCCCCCGCTATCCATAAGGAAGGCCGGGCCCTATTTATGGAAGTGTTCCTGAACCCGAACCTCCGGCCCGCCCCCGCCCGGTTTACCATATGATGGGTAGAGGTCTATGGGGGTATCGTCCCCCACGCCCTCCTTCCTGCAGCCCCCCGCACCCCCCAGGCACGCCCACACCCTTCCCCAAGCACTCGTAAATATAACCCCCTACCCTTTTTTGTATAATTTTTTCAGTTCCCAATTTGTGACTGTTATATCTGGAAAATTTTAGGGGGATGTGCTGGTAGTAGTTGTAGTTGTGGTAGTTTGTTTAGTGGGGGGTAGTAACACCCGGGAAAGGGAGAAGCGTTTGTGCGTCTGCGCCGTGGGAGGGATTTAGTGCGTTACGGGAGGTGGGGGGTGTGGTTTTTGCGGCGTGCGTGCCGGGGCGTGCGTTTTGTGCTTTTGTGTTTGGGAGGGCGGTGGGTTAGAGTTGGGGGGGGGGAGGAAGGTAGGGGATTGGGGGGTGGGGGGGTTTCAGGGGGGGGCCGGGGGGGGGATGGGGGAAAGAAGGAATGAAGAGTGTGTGTGTGTGTGTGTGTGTGTGTGGTGTGTGTGTGTGTGTGTGTGTGTGTGTGTGTGTGTGTTGTGTGTGTGTGTGTGTGTTGGTGTGTGGTGTGTGTGTTGTGTGTGTGTTGTTTTTGTGTTGTTGTGTGTGTGTGTGTGGTGTGTGTGTGGGGTGTGTGTTTTGTGGTTTTTGTGTGGGTTGTGTGTGTGTGTGTGTGGGGTGAGTAATGTGTGGGGGTGTGAGTAAAGTGCGGGGTGGTGTGTGTGGGTTTTGGGGTGTGTGTATGAGTGTTTTGCGTGGTTGTGTGTTGTGTGGGGTGTGTGTGTGTGTGTGTGTGTTGTGGTGTGGTTGTGTGGGGGGTGTTTTGTGTGTTGTGAGTGGGGTTTTGTGTGGGGGTGTGGTGTTGTGTGTGGTTTTTGTTTTTGTCTGTTTTGTGTTTGTGTGTGCCCTGTGGTGTGTGTGTGTGTGTGGGGTGTGTGTGTGTGTGTTTTGTTGTGTGTGTGTGTGTGTGTGTGTGTGTGTGTGTGTGGTGGTTTTGTGTGTGTGTGTGTGTGTGTGTGTGTGGTTTTGTGTGTTTCACTTACCTAGTGAGTAGACAGTGGGGGGGTCAGTGGGGGGAGGGGTGGGGGCTGGGCCCACCGCCGGGGTTGTGTAGAAATAACAACACAAAACACCACACAAAACACACACCACACACACACCACACACCCACACACAAACACACAAAACACACACACACACACACAAAAACTACCCCCCCTTTAAATTTTTAAAATATAGACATGTCACTCCCAAAAAGGGGAAGGGGTTATGGCATTGTGCCAACACTTGGCATAGGGGTGCCAAAATGTCACGGACCCCTTTCCCCCTTTGGGCACTGCAAGCCCAGTGAAACCCCCATTTCCCTTTCTTTGGCTTTTAAAACCCCTGTAAAATGCCCGTAACTTATGATAAACCACGTTTTTTAAAAACATGGTTTGCTGGGTGATGAACCATTTTAAATTTTCCGGAATTATGAAAAAACCCCCGTTAATTTTTTAAAAACCAGTTATTTTTATTTTAATTTAAACCCCCTTTTTTTTAAAACCAAATAGTGATGAAAGACCCCTGGGTTTAAAACTCCAGCAACTTATGATAAACCACGTTTTTTAAAAACACCCTTTTTTTATGTAAACCCCGTTTTAAAAAAACAAGTACTGATGAAAGAAAAACCCTGTTAATCCCCCGCAACTTATGAAAACCACGTTTTTTTTTAAAAACCCGTTAAATTATGATAAACCCCCTTTTAAAAAAAAAAAAAAAAAGTTAAAAACCCAAAATTTAAAAAACCTAAACTACATTAAAATACCAGGGAACTATGGTTGAGAAAGTTATTTCAAGCAGATCGTTGACACTTTCTGCCAGCATCATAAAGGGATGCATCTTTTGGGATGCATTCCCTACTGGGTTTCATATACTGGGATGCATCATGCTGGGATGCATCATACTGGGATGCCCTCATATGGGGATGCCCCCCTTTCCCGGGGGTGCCCCTCATATTTGGGTGCCCTCAAAGCTGGGAGCCCCCATACTGGGGAAAGCCCCCATAATGGGATGCCCTCATACCCGGGAGTGCATAAAACTGGGGGAAACATATGGATGCATTAAAATGGGATGCTCATTTGGGATGCCCCCTCATTTCTGGGATGCCTTTATACTGGGATGATCTTTCTGGGAAGCAAACATGCTGGGATGCATTCATGGGTGGGATGCATCATACGGGGGGTTTCCCTCATTTTCGGGGGATGCCAAACATACTGGGGGTGAAACATCTGGGGATGCATAAAAAACGGGGGTGTCATACTGGGATGCCTCTTTTGGGATTTCCCTCATTAACCCCGGGATGCATCATCTGGGATCCTTTATGTGGGAGGTGCATTTTCAAGGGATTTCATCTTCTGGGAGCCCTCTATGGGGATGCCTTTATTTTTTGGGGGGTGTTCATACTGGGGATGCATTCATATGGGATGCCCTCATACTGGGGTTTCTTTATTTTTTTGGGGTGCATTTATATGGGTTTTCATTTATACTGGGAGCCCTCAAAACTGGGGTGCATTATACTTGGGGGTGCATCATGCTGGGATGCATTTGCTGGGGTTTCCCCCTCATCCCCGGGTGCATCATTTTGGGATGCATCATTTCTGGGGATGCATCATTCCCGGGATGCCCTTTTACTGGGGGTCATATTTCCGGGAAAAGCCCTCATACTGGGATGGGATTTATAATGGGATGCTTTTATGCTGGGATGCACATGTGGGATTTCTCATACTTTGGGATGCCATCTACTGGGATGCCCCCCAAAACTGGGATCCAAACATTTTGGGATGCCCTCTACTTTGGGAATTTCCCCCCTCATACGGGAAAGCCCTCATGCTGGGAAATTCATCAAAACTGGGATGCCCTCATACTGGGATGCCCTCATACTGGGGATGCCCTCATACTGGGATGCATCATGCCCGGGATGCTTAACTGGGATTGGGATTTATACTAGGAGGCCTTTATTTCTGGGATGCCCTCATACTTTGGGAAAAGCATCCTTTCTGGGATGCATCATACTGGGATGCATCATACTGGGATGCCCTCATACTGGGGGAAACCCTTTTGGGGGTTTCATCTTTTTTGGGGATGCAATTTCTGGGATGCCAAACATCCCGGGATGGGATTCCCTTTCGGGATGCCCTCAAAACTGGGATGCTTTTATGCTGGGATGGGATTTATAATGGGGGGTTTCATCATGCTGGGGGGAATGAAACATACTGGGATGCAAAAATACTGGGATGATCATACTGGGAAGCCCCTCAAAACTGGGATGCTTTATATGGGGATGGGAAACATACGGGATGCTTAAAAATGGGATTTCTCATGCTGGGAATGCCCCTCTTTTGGGATGCACTAATGGGATGCATCTGCCTTTGGGGTGCATCGTGCTGGGATGCATCATGCTGGGATGCATTTACTGGGATGCCCCTTTTATATGGGGGTGGGTCGTGCTGGGAGCCCTCATGCTGGGGGGTGCAAACATACTGGGATGCATATTTTTCTGGGGTGGGATCATACTGGGAAAGCCCCCAAAATGGAAGGGATTTTACTGGGAGCCCTCATACTGGGATGGGTTTATACTGGGATGCCCTCTACTGGGATGAAACATACTGGGAATGCCCCTCATTACTGGGGAAGCATATACTGGGTTGGGTTTATACTTGGGGTTTCCCTATTTTGGGATGCCTTTATACTGGGATGAAACATTCTGGGATGCATTTAACTGGGATTGCCCCTCTTTCTGGGATGCCCTCATACTGGGGGTGCACAAAATTTTTGGGGGTGAATTAAAACTTTGGGATGCATCATACTGGGATGCATCAAAACTGGGATGCTCATACTGGGGGGTGCATCATACTGGGATGCCCCTCATAATGGGGGGTGCCCCCATACTGGGTGCATTTCATACTGGGATTTCCTTTGCGGGGGTGTCATACTGGGGGCATCATACTGGGGATGCCCCTAAAACTGGGGAATTTCAAACATAAATGGGGATGCATCCCTTTCTGGGAGGGATCATACTGGGGATGCATCATACTGGGTTTCTTTTTACTGGAATGCATCATACTAGAATGCATCATACTGGGTGCCCTCATCTGGGTGCATCATAATGGGATGCATTTCAAATGGGATTTCCCCTTTTTACTGGGATGCCCTCATACTGGGGTGCCCCATTTTTTACTGGGATGCAAACATACTGGGAAAGCATTTATACTGGAAAAAGGGATATACTTGGGGTGTTTCATACTGGGGTGCCCCTCTTTCTGGAATGCATATACTTGGATGCCCTCATATGGGGATTTCATCATACTGGAAAAGCCCCCAATTTATTTCTTGGATGTATCATAATGGGATGGGATCATGTGGAATGCCCTCATACTTGGATGGGATCTTCTGGGATTTCATCATATGGGATGCATCAAATGGAAAGCATATACTGGAATGCATCATAATGGGATGCCTTTTTACCCGGGAGCATTTTACTGGGGTTTCCCCCTCATACTGGGATGCAATTTATATGGAATGCATCCCTACTGGAAAGCCCCTCATACTGGGATGCATTTATATGGGATGGGATCAAAACTGGGGATTTCATCATATGGAAGGGGGGGGTTAAGGGCGTATGCGAGGGGGATATCCAGCTTTTTAAAACCTTTGCTTTGGCCTTTCGTGTTTAAATAAAACATCATCAGGGGGCTTGCCGTTTTTTGCCCGGAAAAAAGGTTAAAAAAGTCCAGGTAGATCCCTGGCAGGGGAAGGACTTCAAAACTAAGGCCCCCATTTTCTCACACAGAGAGTTTTGTGTATCTCAGTGGTTTTTTCACTGATTGGTCTACTTTCCCCGCCCCCTTTGTTTGGTGGGTAGAGATCGGCTTTATACCCCTTTTCCCAACCCAAACCCCGTTTCCCAAAAACCCAGTGCCCAAAAAAAAAGTGTTGTTAGTTTCCCGTCTAGGTCATTTTTTTGCCCTTTACTGCTTGATTTACGCACACCTTTTCTACTTGATGACTGAGAGCCTGGCCCTCTAGAGCGGCTTAAGGGGGTGGGCTCTAGAGCTGCCCCGGGAGTTGGGCTTTAAAACCTAAGTGGCTTGGCAGGCCCTTTTTAACCCCAAATGGGAAAAAAATCTTCACCTGGCTTGTTTGATGGGGGGTGGGATTTTTGTTGCTGGTAGATCAACAGGGACCCCTGTACTGGGACCCGATAGCCCCCTAGATACAAAGGGCCACTGTACTGGGGGACAGATGAAAACCCAGATACAACCCGGGGCCCCTGTATGGGGGCAGATAGCACTTTGACTACAACAGGATCCTGTACTGGGACCCGTTTGCAATTGACTACAACAGGACCACTGTACTGGGACAAAATAGGCCCCCCTAGAATAAAAACGGGGGCCAAATGTTCTGGGACAGGGTAGCCCCCTAGACTACAACAGGACCACTGTATGGGGACAGATTTGCAAACCGACTACAACAGGACCCCTTTTTAATGGGGGCAGATTTGCCCCCTAGATACAACAAAGGGCCCCTGTTCTGGGACAGATAGCCCCCTAGAAAATACAACAGGACCACTTACCCGGGACAGATAGCACCTTTGGCTACAAACCCGGACTCTTTTACTGGGAAAAGATAGCCCCCCTAGGACTACAAAAGGACCCTTTTACTTGGGGACAGGGTTGACCTAGAATAAAAACAGGACCCCTTTTATGGGACAGATTGCAACCCAGACTACAAAAAGGACCCCTTTACTGGGGACAGATAGCACCTAGACTACAACAGGACCACTGTATGGGACGATAGCCCCCCCTTGATACAAAAAGGGAAAAACCCCTGTTTTGGGGACAGGGTAGACCTAGACTACAAAAAGGGGCCACTCTTAATGGGACAAAATTGCCCCCTAGATAAACAGGGCCCCTGAAAGGGACAGGTGCCCCCCTAGGGCTACAACAGGACCACTGTAATGGGGCAGATAGCCCCCTAGATACAACAGGACCCCTGTACTGGGACAGATAGCCCCCTAGGAAAATAAACAGGAACCCCTTTTACTGGGCAGATAGACCCCAGGATACACAGGACCACTGTACTGGGACCAAAAGCACTAGACTACAACAGGGAAAAAGTACTGGGACAGTTGCACCCAGACTACAACAGGGGCCACTGTACTGGGGCAATTGCACCTAAATACAACAGGACCCCTGTACTGGGGGACAATTGCACCCGACTACAACAGGCCCCTGTACTGGGGCAGATAGCACCTAGGAAATACAACAGGCCATTTTACCTGGGACAAAATAGCCCCCTAGGGCTACCCAGGGGCCCCTGTACTGGGTCAGATAGCCCCCCTAGCCCCACAACAGGACCACTGTATGGGACAGATAGCACCTAGACTACAAAGGGGCCAATGTTTCTTGGGTCAGATAGCCAAAATAGACTTTCAACAGGACCATTTTACTGGGGGGAATATTTCACCTAGACTAAAAAGGACCACCCGTATGGGTCAGATACCCCCTAGACTACAAACAGGGCCCCTGTACTGGGTCAGATTGCCCCCCTAGACTACAACAGGACCACTGTTCTGGGAAAAGATGCACCTTTAAACTAAACAGGAACCCCTGTACGGGGAACAGTTTGCCCCCCCTAGACTACAACAGGAAACCCCTGTACTGGGCCAAAAAAGCCCCCTTGGGGCTTCAAAAAGGAACCCCGTACTGGGAAAAAAAGCACCCAGACTACAACAGGACCAAATGTACGGGACAGATAGCCCCCCTAGACTAAAAAAAGGACCACTGTTTCTGGGGAAGATGCAACCCAAATACAACAGACCCCTTTTACTGGGGGCAGATTTGCACCTAAGGGCTACAACAAAGGCCACTGTATGGGGACAGGGTAGCACCTGACTACAAAAGGATCACTGTAAATGGGACAGATGCCCCCTAGGGCTACAACAGGAAACCCCCTGTTTCTGGGGGACAGATAGCCCCTAGATAAACAGGACCACTGTACTGGGACAGATAGCCCCCCCCTAGGGCTACAAAAGGGACCACTGTAAAGGGGGCAGATAGCACCTAGCTACAAAAGGGCCACTGTATTTGGGATAGATAGCAACCCAGATACAAAGGACCATGCTACTGGGCAGATAGCAACCTAGACTACAACAGGCCACTGTTTCTGGGGGCAAAAAAAGGCCCCCTAGACTTTCAAAGGCCCCCTGTACTGGGACAGATAGCACCTAGCCCACAACAGGACCACTTGTACTGGGATAGGATAGCACCTAGACTACAAGAGGACCACTGTACTGGGACAGATAGCACCTAGACTACAACAGGACCACTGTACTGGGACAGATAGCACCTAGACTACAACAGGACCACTGTACTGGGTCAGATAGCACCTAGACTACAACAGGACCACTGTACTGGGACAGATAGCACCTAGACTACAACAGGACCACTGTACTGGGACAATAGCACCTAGACTACAACAGGACCACTGTACTGGGACAGATAGCACCTAGACTACAACAGGACCACTGTACTGGGACAGATAGCACCTAGACTACAACAGGACCACTGTACTGGGACAGATAGCACCTAGACTACAACAGGACCACTGTACTGGGACAGATAGCACCTAGACTACAACAGGACCACTGTACTGGGACAGATAGCACCTAGACTACAATAGGATCACTGAACCTCGATAGACAGGACCTACAGATTAAACTAGAACTACTGGACTAAAACAGGACGACTGGACCTCGATAGATAGAACCTAGAAGTTAAAACAAGAAGACTAGACCGGCCCTGAAGACCACAGCAGGACCACACTGGGACCAAGACGGGCGTGGGTGGGTCCTGCAGAAAGACCAGACAGGAGGACTAATTCCTGGACCTGCAGAAGGACTTCAGGAATCCAAGGACCTCTGGTGATAGGGGATTTTTGTCCCCCGGTATGATGCTCGGGGGGCCGGGTGGGGGGTGGTGGCTGGTGGGGGGGGTTGTAGGTGGTGGTGGGTTGTAGGTGGGATTCGCTGGTGTTCTCTGGTGGGTGGGTGGGTAGTAGTTATTTTGTCAAAGGCATTGCGATAACACTGGCCTTTTTTTTTTTTTTTTTTTTTTTTTTTCCCGGGGGGTGAATGTTCGTGTGTGTGCGTTTTGGTTGTGATCGCTATTTGTGGTTGCAGGGGTCGATCCAGCTCCTGGCCCCTCCCCTTGCTTGTCCTACTGGGGCCCTTCTCTTCATGCTCCAGGGCTTTATCATCCTCTTTTTAAAGTATGTTTTGTCCTGCCTCCATACATCACTCACCAGATTGTTCCACTTCTTGACAATCTGTGACTGAAGAAATACTTTCCCAACATCAGTGTGATTCATCTGTGTCTTCAACTTCCAAAGTGACCCCTTGTTGCTGTGTTTTTTTTTTTTTTTTTTTTTTCCCCCTTGTTCTGTGTCCCCTTTTTGCTGGCCCCTTGTTCTGGTCCCCTTGTTGCTGTGCCCCCTTTGCGGCCCCCTTTTTGCTGGTCCCTTGTTTCTGTGCCCCTTTTTGCTTGTTTTGGGCCCCTGTTTGTTCTGTGCCCCTTGTTGCTGTGCCCCTTGTTTTTGGTCCCCCTTTTTGCTTGCCCCTTTTTTTTGGGGTCCCCTTTTTGCTGTTTCCCCCCTTTTTTCTGTGCCCCCTTTTTTGCTGTTCCCTTGTTGCGTGCCCCCCTTTTTTGTGCCCCCTTGTTGCGTGCCCCTTGTTCTGTGTCCCCCCTTTTTCTGTCCCCCTTTTTTGCGTGCCCCCTTTTTCTGTGTCCCCTTGTTGCCCGTGCCCCTTGTTGCTGTGCCCCCCGTTGCTGTGTCCCCTTGTTGCTGTGTCCCCTTGTTGCTGTGCCCCCTTGTTGCTGTGTCCCCCTTGTTGCTGTGTCCCCTTGTTGCAGTTCCTTGTTCTGTGGTCCCCCTTGTTGCTGTGTCCCCTTGTTTGCTGTGTCCCTTGTTGCTGTGCCCCCTTGTTGCTGTGTCCCCTTGTTGCTGTGCCCCTTGTTGCTGTGCCCCTTGTTGCTGTGCCCCTTTTGACTGTGTCCACCTTGTTAGTTCCCTGTTCTGTGTCCCCTTGTTGCTGTGTCCCTTGTTTGGTTTTTTCTGTGTCCCCTTGTTGCTGTGTCCCCTTGTTGCTGTGTCCCTTGTTCTGTGACCCCTTGGTTGCTGTGTCCCCTTGTTGCTTGTGTCCCCTTGTTGCTGTGTCCCCTTTTTTGCTGTGTCACCTTGTTGCTGTGGGTCCCCTGTTTGTGTTTTTTCTGTGTCCCCTTGTTGCTGTGCCCCCTTGTTGCTGTGTCACCTTGTTGATTTTTGCTGTGTCCCCTTGTTGCTGTGCCCCCTTGTTGCTGTGTCACCTTGTTGAGTTGCTGTGTCCCCTTGTTGCTGTGTCCCCTTGTTGCTGTGTCACCTTGTTGAGTTGCTGTGTCCCCTTGTTGCTGTGTCCCCTTGTTGCTGTGTCACCCCTTGTTGCTGTGTCCCTTTGTTACTGTGTCCCCTTGTTGTTGTGTCCCCTTGTTACTGTGTCCCCTTGTTGTTGTGTCCCCTTGTTGCTGTATCCCTTTGTTACTGTGACCCCTGGTTGCTGTATCCCTTTGTTACTGTGACCCCTGGTTGCTGTGCCCCCTTGTTGCTGTGTCCCCTTGTTACTGTGTCCCCTTGTTACTGTGTCCCCTTGTTGCTGTGTCCCCTTGTTGTTGTGTCCCCTTGTTACTGTGTCCCCTTGTTGTTGTGTCCCCTTGTTGCTGTGTCCCTTTGTTACTGTGACCCCTGGTTTTTGCTGTCCACCTTGTTGCTGTTTTCCCCTTGTTACTGTGTCCCCTTGTTACTGTGTCCCCTTGTTGCTGTGTCCCCTTGTTGTTGTGTCCCCTTGTTGCTGTGTCCCCTTGTGCTGTGTCCCTTGTTGAGTTTGCTGTGTCCCTTGTATTAGTGTCCCCTTGGGTTACTGTGTTCCCTTGTTGCTGTTTTCCCCTTGTTACTGTGTTCCCTTGTTGCTGTGTCCCCTTGTTTCTGTGTCCCCTTGTTGCTGTGTCCCCTTGTTGTTGTGTCCCCTTGTTGCTGTGTCCCCTTGTTGCTGTGTCCCCTTGTTTCTGCTTACACGCCTCAAGTAACACAGAGATCAGA
>NC_069490.1:1633444-1773444 GCF_026875155.1 Cherax quadricarinatus | reverse complement strand
GTTACTGCAGTTGTGTCTCACTATGTTACTGCAGTTGTGTCTAAGTTACTGCAGTTGTGTCTCACTAAGTTACTGCAGTTGTGTCTCACTAATTACTGCAGTTGTGTCTCACTAAGTTACTGCAGTTGTGTCTCACTAAGTTACTGCAGTTGTGCCTCACTAAGTTACTGCAGTTGTGCCTCACTAAGTTACTGCAGTTGTGTTTAAGTTACTGCAGTTGTGTCTCACTAAGTTACTGCACTTGTGTCTCACTAAGTTACTGCACTTGTGTCTCACTAAGTTACTGCAGTTGTGTCTCACTAAGTTACTGCAGTTGTGTCTCACTAAGTTACTGTAGTTGTGTCTCACTAAGTTACTGCAGTTGTGTCTCACTAAGTTACTGCAGTTGTGTCTCACTAAGTTACTGCAGTTGTGTCTCACTAAGTTACTGCAGTTGTGTCTCACTAAGTTACTGCAGTTGTGTCTCACTAAGTTACTGCAGTTGTGTCTCACTAAGTTACTGCAGTTGTGTCTCACTAAGTTACTGTAGTTGTGTCTCACTAAGTTACTGCAGTTGTGTCTAAGTTACTGCAGTTGTGTCTCATTAAGTTACTGCAGTTGTGTCTAAGTTACTGTAGTTGTGTCTCACTAAGTTACTGTAGTTGTGTCTCACTAAGTTACTGCAGTTGTGTCTAAGTTACTGCAGTTGTGTCTCACTAAGTTACTGCAGTTGTGTCTCACTAAGTTACTGCAGTTGTGTCTCACTAAGTTACTGTAGTTGTGTCTCACTAAGTTACTGCAGTTGTGTCTAAGTTACTGTAGTTGTGTCTCACTAAGTTACTGCAGTTGTGTCTACGTTACTGCAGTTGTGTCTCACTAAGTTACTGTAGTTGTGTCTCACTAAGTTACTGCAGTTGTGTCTAAGTTACTGTAGTTGTGTCTCACTAAGTTACTGCAGTTGTGTCTAAGTTACTGTAGTTGTGTCTCACTAAGTTTCTGTAGTTGTGTCTCACTAAGTTACTGTAGTTGTGTCTCACTAAGTTACTGCAGTTGTGTCTAAGTTACTGTAGTTGTGTCTCACTAAGTTACTGCAGTTGTGTCTAAGTTACTGTAGTTGTGTCTCACTAAGTTACTGCAGTTGTGTCTAAGTTACTGTAGTTGTGTCTCACTAAGTTACTGCAGTTGTGTCTCATTAAGTTACTGCAGTTGTGTCTCACTAAGTTACTGTAGTTGTGTCTCACTAAGTTACTGTAGTTGTGTCTCACTAAGTTACTGTTGTTGTGTCTCACTAAGTTACTGCAGTTGTGTCTCACTAAGTTACTGTAGTTGTGTCTCACTAAGTTACTGTAGTTGTGTCTCACTAAGTTACTGTAGTTGTGTCTCACTAAGTTACTGCAGTTGTGTCTCACTAAGTTACTGCAGTTGTGTCTAAGTTACTGTAGTTGTGTCTCACTAAGTTACTGCAGTTGTGTCTCACTAAGTTACTGCAGTTGTGTCTAAGTTACTGCAGTTGTGTCTCACTAAGTTACTGCAGTTGTGTCTCACTAAGTTACTGCATTTGTGTCTCACTAAGTTACTGCAGTTGTCTCACTAAGTTACTGCTGTTGTGTCTCACTAAGTTACTGCAGTTGTGTCTAACTTACTGCAGTTGTGTCTTACTAAGTTACTGCAGTTGTCTCACTAAGTTACTGCTGTTGTGTCTCACTAAGTTACTGTAGTTGTGTCTAACTTACTGCAGTTGTGTCTTACTAAGTTACTGCAGTTGTGTCTCACTAAGTTACTGTAGTTGTGTCTAAGTTACTGCAGTTGTGTCTAAGTTACTGCAGTTGTGTCTCACTAAGTTACTGTAGTTGTGTCTAAGTTACTGCAGTTGTGTCTAAGTTACTGCAGTTGTGTCTCACTAAGTTACTGTAGTTGTGTCTAAGTTACTGCAGTTGTGTCTAAGTTACTGCAGTTGTGTCTCACTAAGTTCTTGCAGTTGTGTCTAAGTTACTGCAGTTGTGTCTAAGTTACTGCAGTTGTGTCTCACTAAGTTACTGTAGTTGTGTCTCACTATGTTACTGCAGTTGTGTCTAAGTTACTGCAGTTGTGTCTCACTAAGTTACTGCAGTTGTGTCTCACTAAGTTACTGCAGTTGTGTCTCACTAAGTCACTGCAGTTGTGTCTCACTAAGTTACTGCAGTTGTGTCTCACTAAGTTACTGCAGTTGTGTCTCACTAAGTTACTGCAGTTGTGTCTCACTAAGTTGCTGTAGTTGTGTCTCACTAAGTTACTGTAGCTGTGTCTCACTAAGTTACTGCAGTTGTGTCTCACTAAGTTGCTGTAGTTGTGTCTCACTAAGTTACTGCAGTTGTGTCTCACTAAGTTACTGCAGTTGTGTCTCACTAAGTTGCTGTAGTTGTGTCTCACTAAGTTACTGCAGTTGTGTCTAAGTTACTGCAGTTGTGTCTCACTAAGTTGCTGTAGTTGTGTCTCACTAAGTTACTGTAGCTGTGTCTCACTAAGTTACTGTAGCTGTGTCTCACTAAGTTACTGCAGTTGTGTCTCACTAAGTTGCTGTAGTTGTGTCTCACTAAGTTACTGCAGTTGTGTCTCACTAAGTTACTGTAGCTGTGTCTCACTAAGTTTCTGCAGTTGTGTCTCACTAAGTTATTGCAGTTGTGTCTCACTAAGTTACTGCATTTGTGTCTCACTAAGTTACTGCAGTTGTGTCTCACTAAGTTACTGCAGTTGTGTCTCACTAAGTTACTGCAGTTGTGTCTCACTAAGTTACTGCAGTTGTGTCTCACTAAGTTACTGTAGTTGTGTCAAAGTTACTGCAGTTGTGTCTTACTAAGTTACTGCAGTTGTGTCTCACTAAGTTACTGCAGTTGTGTCTCACTAAGTTACTGTAGTTGTGTCTCACTAAGTTACTGTAGTTGTGTCTCACTAAGTTACTGCAGTTGTGTCTAAGTTACTGCAGTTGTGTCTCACTAAGTTACTGTAGTTGTGTCTCACTAAGTTACTGCAGTTGTGTCTCACTAAGTTACTGCAGTTGTGTCTCACTAAGTTACTGCAGTTGTGTCTAAGTTACTGCAGTTGTGTCTCTCTAAGTTACTGCAGTTGTGTCTAAGTTACTGCAGTTGTGTCTCACTAAGTTACTGCAGTTGTGTCTAAGTTACTGTAGTTGTGTCTCACTAAGTTACTGCAGTTGTGTCTAAGTTACTGCAGTTGTGTCTCACTAAGTTACTGCAGTTGTGTCTCACTAAGTTACTGCAGTTGTGTCTAAGTTACTGCAGTTGTGTCTAAGTTACTGCAGTTGTGTCTCACTAAGTTACTGCAGTTGTGTCTAAGTTACTGCAGTTGTGTCTCACTAAGTTACTGCAGTTGTGTCTCACTAAGTTACTGCAGTTGTGTCTAAGTTACTGCAGTTGTGTCTCACTAAGTTACTGCAGTTGTGTCTCACTAAGTTACTGCTGTTGTGTCTCACTAAGTTACTGCAGTTGTGTCTAAGTTACTGCAGTTGTGTCTAAGTTACTGCAGTTGTGTCTCACTAAGTTCTTGCAGTTGTGTCTAAGTTACTGCAGTTGTGTCTATGTTACTGCAGTTGTGTCTAAGTTACTGCAGTTGTGTCTCACTAAGTTCTTGCAGTTGTGTCTAAGTTACTGCAGTTGTGTCTATGTTACTGCAGTTGTGTCTAAGTTACTGCAGTTGTGTCTCACTAAGTTACTGCAGTTGTGTCTAAGTTACTGCAGTTGTGTCTATGTTACTGCAGTTGTGTCTAAGTTACTGCAGTTGTGTCTAAGTTACTGCAGTTGTGTCTATGTTACTGCAGTTGTGTCTAAGTTACTGCAGTTGTGTCTCACTAAGTTACTGCAGTTGTGTCTATGTTACTGCAGTTGTGTCTAAGTTACTGCAGTTGTGTCTAAGTTACTGCAGTTGTGTCTATGTTACTGCAGTTGTGTCTAAGTTACTGCAGTTGTGTCTAAGTTACTGCAGTTGTGTCTCACTAAGTTACTGCAGTTGTGTCTAAGTTTCTGCAGTTGTGTCTAAGTTACTGCAGTTGTGTCTCACTAAGTTACTTTAGTTGTGTCTCACTAAGTTACTGCAGTTGTGTCTCACTAAGTTACTGTAGTTGTGTCTTACTAAGTTACTGTAGTTGTGTCTCACTAAGTTACTGTAGTTGTGTCTCACTAAGTTACTGCAGTTGTGTCTAAGTTACTACAGTTGTGTCTAAGTTACTGCAGTTGTGTCTCACTAAGTTACTGCAGTTGTGTCTAAGTTACTGCAGTTGTGTCTCACTAAGTTACTGCAGTTGTGTCTCACTAAGTTACTGCAGTTGTGTCTCACTACGTTACTGCAGTTGTGTCTAAGTTACTGCAGTTGTGTCTCACTAAGTTACTGCAGTTGTGTCTCACTAAGTTACTGCTGTTGTGTCTCACTAAGTTACTGCAGTTGTGTCTCACTAAGTTACTGTAGTTGTGTCTAAGTTACTGCAGTTGTGTCTTACTAAGTTACTGCAGTTTTGTGTAAGTTACCGCAGTTGTGTCTAAGTTACTGCAGTTGTGTCTAAGTTACTGCAGTTGTGTCTTACTAAGTTACTGCAGTTTTGTGTAAGTTACCGCAGTTGTGTCTAAGTTTCTGCAGTTGTGTCTAAGTTACTGCAGTTGTGTCTCACTAAGTTACTGCAGTTGTGTCTCACTAAGTTACTGTAGTTGTGTCTTACTAAGTTACTGTAGTTGTGTCTCACTAAGTTACTGTAGTTGTGTCTAAGTTACTGCAGTTGTGTCTCACTAAGTTACTGCAGTTGTGTCTCACTAAGTTACTGTAGTTGTGTCTTACTAAGTTACTGTAGTTGTGTCTCACTAAGTTACTGTAGTTGTGTCTCACTAAGTTACTGCAGTTGTGTCTAAGTTACTGCAGTTGTGTCTAAGTTACTGCAGTTGTGTCTCACTAAGTTACTGCAGTTGTGTCTAAGTTACTGCAGTTGTGTCTCACTAAGTTACTGCAGTTGTGTCTCACTAAGTTACTGCAGTTGTGTCTAAGTTACTGCAGTTGTGTCTCACTAAGTTACTGCAGTTGTGTCTCACTAAGTTACTGCTGTTGTGTCTCACTAAGTTACTGCAGTTGTGTCTCACTAAGTTCTTGCAGTTGTGTCTAAGTTACTGCAGTTGTGTCTATGTTACTGCAGTTGTGTCTAAGTTACTGCAGTTGTGTCTCACTAAGTTCTTGCAGTTGTGTCTAAGTTACTGCAGTTGTGTCTATGTTACTGCAGTTGTGTTAAGTTTACTGCAGTTGTGTCTCACTAAGTTTACTGCAGTTGTGTCTAAGTTACTGCAGTTGTGTCTCATGTTACTGCAGTTGTGTCTAAGTTACTGCAGTTGTGTCTCACTAAGTTACTGCAGTTGTGTCTAAGTTACTGCAGTTGTGTCTCACTAAGTTACTGCAGTTGTGTCTAAGTTACTGCAGTTGTGTCTATGTTACTGCAGTTGTGTCTAAGTTACTGCAGTTGTGTCTCACTAAGTTACTGCAGTTGTGTCTAAGTTTCTGCAGTTGTGTCTAAGTTACTGCAGTTGTGTCTCACTAAGTTACTGTAGTTGTGTCTCACTAAGTTACTGTAGTTGTGTCTCACTAAGTTACTGTAGTTGTGTCTAAGTTACTGTAGTTGTGTCTCACTAAGTTACTGTAGTTGTGTCTCACTAAGTTACTGTAGTTGTGTCTCACTAAGTTACTGTAGTTGTGTCTCACTAAGTTACTGTAGTTGTGTCTCACTAAGTTACTGTAGTTGTGTCTCACTAAGTTACTGTAGTTGTGTCTCACTAAGTTACTGCAGTTGTGTCTCACGAAGTTACTGTAGTTGTGTCTCACTAAGTTACTGTAGTTGTGTCTCACTAAGTTACTGTAGTTGTGTCTCACTAAGTTACTGCAGTTGTGTCTCACTAAGTTATTGTAGTTGTGTCTCACTAAGTTACTGCAGTTGTGTCTCACTAAGTTACTGTAGTTGTGTCTCACTAAGTTACTGTAGTTGTGTCTCACTAAGTTACTGTAGTTGTGTCTCACTAAGTTACTGTAGTTGTGTCTCACTAAGTTACTGTAGTTGTGTCTCACTAAGTTACTGCAGTTGTGTCTCACTAAGTTATTGTAGTTGTGTCTCACTAAGTTACTGCAGTTGTGTCTCACTAAGTTACTGTAGTTGTGTCTCACTAAGTTACTGTAGCTGTGTCTCACTAAGTTACTGCAGTTGTGTCTCACTAAGTTATTGTAGTTGTGTCTCACTAAGTTACTGCAGTTGTGTCTCACTAAGTTACTGTAGTTGTGTCTCACTAAGTTACTGCAGTTGTGTCTCACTAAGTTACTGCAGTTGTGTCTCACTAAGTTACTGCAGTTGTGTCTCACTAAGTTACTGTAGTTGTGTCTCACTAAGTTACTGCAGTTGTGTCTAAGTTACTTCAGTTGTGTCTCACTTAGTTACTGCAGTTGTGTCTCACTAAGTTACTGTAGTTGTGTCTCACTAAGTTACTGTAGTTGTGTCTAAGTTACTGTAGTTGTGTCTCACTAAGTTACTGTAGTTGTGTCTCACTAAGTTACTGTAGTTGTGTCTCACTAAGTTACTGTAGTTGTGTCTCACTAAGTTACTGCAGTTGTGTCTAAGTTACTGCAGTTGTGTCTCACTAAGTTACTGCAGTTGTGTCTCACTAAGTTACTGCAGTTGTGTCTCACTAAGTTACTGCTAGTTTGTGTCTCACTAAGTTACTGCAGCTGTGTCTCACTAAGTTACTGCAGTTGTGTCTCACTAAGTTACTGCAGTTGTGTCTCACTAAGTTACTGCAGTTGTGTCTCACTAAGTTACTGCAGTTGTGTGTCACTAAGTTACTGCAGTTGTGTCTCACTAAGTTACTGCAGTTGTGTCTCACTAAGTTACTGCAGTTGTGTGTCACTAAGTTACTGCAGTTGTGTCTCACTAAGTTACTGCAGTTGTGTCTCACTAAGTTACTGCAGTTGTGTCTCACTAAGTTACTGCAGTTGTGTCTCACTAAGTTACTGTAGTTGTGTCTCACTAAGTTACCGCAGTTGTGTCTCACTAAGTTACTGCAGTTGTGTCTCACTAAGTTACTGTAGTTGTGTCTCACTAAGTTACTGCAGTTGTGTCTCACTAAGTTACTGCAGTTGTGTCTCACTAAGTTACTGCAGTTGTGTCTCACTAAGTTACTGCAGCTGTGTCTCACTAAGTTACTGCAGTTGTGTCTCACTAAGTTACTGCAGTTGTGTCTCACTAAGTTACTGCAGTTGTGTCTCACTAAGTTACTGCAGTTGTGTGTCACTAAGTTACTGCAGTTGTGTGTCACTAAGTTACTGCAGTTGTGTCTCACTAAGTTACTGCAGCTGTGTCTCACTAAGTTACTGCAGTTGTGTCTCACTAAGTTACTGCAGTTGTGTCTCACTAAGTTACTGCAGTTGTGTCTCACTAAGTTACTGCAGTTGTGTCTCACTAAGTTACTGCAGTTGTGTCTCACTAAGTTACTGCAGTTGTGTCTCACTAAGTTACTGCAGTTGTGTCTAAGTTACTTCAGTTGTGTCTCATTAAGTTACTGCAGTTGTGTCTCACTAAGTTACTGCAGTTGTGTCTCACTAAGTTACTGCAGTTGTGTCTAAGTTACTTCAGTTGTGTCTCATTAAGTTACTGCAGTTGTGTCTCACTAAGTTACTGCACTTGTGTCTAAGTTACTTCAGTTGTGTCTCATTAAGTTACTGCAGTTGTGTCTCACTAAGTTACTGTAGTTGTGTCTCACTAAGTTACTGCAGTTGTGTCTCATTAAGTTACTGTAGTTGTGTCTCACTAAGTTACTGTAGTTGTGTCTCACTAAGTTACTGTAGTTGTGTCTCATTAAGTTACTGTAGTTGTGTCTCACTAAGTTACTGCAGTTGTGTCTAAGTTACTGTAGTTGTGTCTCATTAAGTTACTGTAGTTGTGTCTAAGTTACTGTAGTTGTGTCTCATTAAGTTACTGTAGTTGTGTCTCATTAAGTTACTGTAGTTGTGTCTCATTAAGTTACTGCAGTTGTGTCTAAGTTACTGTAGTTGTGTCTCATTAAGTTACTGTAGTTGTGTCTCACTAAGTACTGTAGTTGTGTTCACTAAGTTACTGCAGTTGTGTCTCATTAAGTTACTGCAGTTGTGTCTCACTAAGTTACTGTAGTTGTGTCTCATTAAGTTACTGTAGTTGTGTCTCACTAAGTTACTGTAGTTGTGTCTCACTAAGTTACTGTAGTTGTGTCTCATTAAGTTACTGTAGTTGTGTCTCACTAAGTTACTGTAGTTGTCTCACTAAGTTACTGTAGTTGTGTCTCACTAAGTTACTGCAGTTGTGTTTCACTAAGTTACTGCAGTTGTGTCTCACTAAGTTACTGCAGTTGTGTCTCACTAAGTTACTGCAGTTGTGTCTCACTAAGTTACTGTAGTTGTGTCTTACTAAGTTACTGTAGTTGTGTCTTACTAAGTTACTGCAGTTGTGTCTCACTAAGTTACTGCAGTTGTGTCTCACTAAGTTACTGTAGTTGTGTCTTACTAAGTTACTGCAGTTGTGTCTCACTAAGTTACTGCAGTTGTGTCTCACTAAGTTACTGCAGTTGTGTCTCACTAAGTTACTGTAGTTGTGTCTTACTAAGTTACTGCAGTTGTGTCTCACTAAGTTACTGCAGTTGTGTCTCACTAAGTTACTGTAGTTGTGTCTTACTAAGTTACTGTAGTTGTGTCTTACTAAGTTACTGCAGTTGTGTCTCACTAAGTTACTGCAGTTGTGTCTCACTAAGTTACTGTAGTTGTGTCTTACTAAGTTACTGTAGTTGTGTCTCACTAAGTTACTGTAGTTGTGTCTCACTAAGTTACTGCAGTTGTGTCTCACTAAGTTACTGCAGTTGTGTCTCACTAAGTTACTGTAGTTGTGTCTTACTAAGTTACTGTAGTTGTGTCTTACTAAGTTACTGCAGTTGTGTCTCACTAAGTTACTGCAGTTGTGTCTCACTAAGTTACTGTAGTTGTGTCTTACTAAGTTACTGTAGTTGTGTCTTACTAAGTTACTGCAGTTGTCTCACTAAGTTACTGCAGTTGTGTCTCACTAAGTTACTGCAGTTGTGTCTCACTAAGTTACTGCAGTTGTGTCTCACTAAGTTACTGCAGTTGTGTCTCACTAAGTTACTGCAGTTGTGTCTCACTAAGTTACTGCAGTTGTGTCTCACTAAGTTACTGCAGTTCTATTAGAGAAACAACGATGAGTTGACTATCACTGTTACACTGTAACAACTATCACTGTTACACTGTCACTATCACTGTTACACTGTATCAACTATCACTGTTACACTGTAACAACTATCACTCTTACACTGTAACAACTATCACTGTTACACTGTAACAACTATCACTCTTACACTGTAACAACTGTCACTGTTACACTGTAACAACTATCACTTTACACTGTAACAAACTCTCACTGTTACACTGTAACTACTATCACCTTACACTGTAACAACTATCTCTGTTACACTGTAACTGCTATCACTACTTACACTGTAACAACTATCACTGTTACACTGTAACAACTATCACTGTTACACTGTAACAATTATCACTGTTACACTGTAACAACTATCACTGTTACACTGTAACAACTATCACTGTTGCACTGTAACAACTATCACTGTTAAACTAACAACTATCACTGTTACACTGTAACAACTATCACTGTTACACTGTAATAACTCTCACTGTTACACTGTAATAATTCTCACTGTTACACTGTAATAACTCTCACTATTACACTGTAATAGCTGTCACTGTTACACCGTAACAACTATCACTGTTGCACTGTAACTATCACTGTTGCACTGTATCTAACTATCACTGTTACACTGTAACAACTATCACTGTTACACTGTAACAACTATCACTGTTACACTGTAACAACTATGACTGTTACACTAATAACTATCACCGTTACACTGTAATAACTGTCACTGTTACACTGTAACAACTATCGCTGTTACACTGTAATAAATATCACTGTTACATTGTAATAACTGTCACTGTTACACTGTAATAACTGTCACTGTTACACTGTAACAACTTTCACTGTTACACTGTAACAGCTATCACTGTTACACTGTAACAACTATCACTGTTACACTGACAACTATCACTGTTACACTGTAACAAATATCACTGTTACACTAACAACTATCAATGTTACACTGTAACAACTATCACTGTTACACTGTAATAACTATAACTGTTACACTGTAATAACTATCACTTACACTGTAACAACTATCACTGTTGCACTGTAACAACTGTCACTGTTACACTGTAACAACGATCACTGTTACACTGTAATAACTATCACTGTTACACTAACAACTATCACTGTTACACTGTAACAACTATCACTGTTACACTGTAACAACTATCACTGTTACACTGTAACAACTATCACTGTTACACTGTAACAACTATCACTGTTGCACTGTAACAACTATCACTGTTACACTGTAACAACGATCACTGTTACACTGTAATAACTATCACTGTTACACTAACAACTATCACTGTTACACTGTAACAACGATCACTGTTACACTGTAATAACTATCACTGTTACACTAACAACTATCACTGTTACACTAACAACTATCACTGTTACACTAACAACTATCACTGTTACACTGTAACAACGATCACTGTTACACTGTAATAACTATCACTGTTACACTAACAACTATCACTGTTACACTGTAACAACTATCACTGTTACACTGTAACAACTATCACTTACACTGTAACAACTATCACTGTTACACTAACAACTATCACTGTTACATTGTAACAACTGTCACTGTTACACTGTAACAACGATCACTGTTACTCTGTAATAACTATCACTGTTGCACTAACAACTATCACTGTTACACTGTAACAACTATCACTGTTACACTGTAACAACGGTCACTGTTACACTGTAATAACTATCACTGTTACACTAACAACTATCACTGTTACACTGTAACAACTATCACTGTTACACTGTAACATCTATCACTTACACTGTAACAACTATCACTGTTACACTAACAACTATCACTGTTACATTGTAACAACTGTCACTGTTACACTGTAACAACGATCACTGTTACACTGTAATAACTATCACTGTTACATTAACAACTATCACTGTTACACTGTAACAACTATCACTGTTACACTGTAACAAAGGTCACTGTTACACTGTAATAACTATCACTGTTACACTAACAACTATCGCTGTTACACTGTAACAACTATCACTGTTACACTGTATCATTCATGACCTGGACAGACAGCTTTAGGAGCAAGTAACTCCAAGTACCCTCCAAGGAGAAGGGTCCAGGAGTGAACATGACACCCAACATATCTCTCGGAAAGCTCAGCAGAGAATCTCATAGGACTTTCTACACGATATGGGTTAGGATTAGCATCGATTACGCAGCACCAGCATGGAACCCTCATAAAAATAAACATGACAGTGGGTTATAAAGCAGTGAGAGACAGTAAGACACCTGGTTTACTGCACACTTGTCATAGTACACACACACACACTGATGTTGTAGTGACCAGACTTAGACTTGGTTACAAGTACTTCTGACAGTTTGGCAGACACACAGACTGACTGATGTTGTAGTGACCAGACTTAGACTTGGTTACAAGTACTTCTGACAGTTTGGCAGACACACAGACTGACTGATGTTGTAGTGACCAGACTTAGACTTGGTTACAAGTACTTCTGACAGTTTGGCAGACACACAGACTGACTGATGTTGTAGTGACCAGACTTAGACTTGGTTACAAGTACTTCTGACAGTTTGGCAGACACACAGACTGACTGATGTTGTAGTGACCAGATTTAGACTTGGTTACTAGTACTTCTGGCAGTTTGGCAGACACACAGACTGACTTACGTTGTAGTGACCAGACTTAGACTTGGTTACAAGTACTTCTGACAGTTTGGCAGACACACAGACTGACTGATGTTGTAGTGACCAGGCTTAGACTTGGTTACAAGTACTTCTGACAGTTTGGCAGACACACAGACTGGCTGATGTTGTAGTGACCAGACTAGGACTTGGTTACAAGTACTTCTGACAGTTTGGCAGACACACAGACTGGCTGATGTTGTAGTGACCAGACTAGGACTTGGTTACAAGTACTTCTGACAGTTTGGCAGACACACAGACTGGCTGATGTTGTAGTGACCAGACTTAGACTTGGTTACAAGTACTTCTGACAGTTTGGCAGACACACAGACTGACTGATGTTGTAGTGACCAGGCTTAGACTTGGTTACAAGTACTTCTGACAGTTTGGCAGACACACAGACTGACTGACGTTGTAGTAACCAGACTTAGACTTGGTTACAAGTACTTCTGACAGTTTGGCAGACACACAGACTGACTGATGTTGTAGTGACCAGACATAGACTTGGTTACAAGTACTTCTGACAGTTTGGCAGACACACAGACTGACTGATGTTGTAGTGACCAGACTTAGACTTGGTTACAAGTACTTCTGACAGTTTGGCAGACACACAGATGATGACCAGACTAAATACAAAGTATGTGACCAGCCCTGTGGTCACTATCTTGAACACTATGTGCTTAATTGTCCACTTATTGAGGAATATAGAGATAGTATAATAACCTATGTGATATATCAAGATATCTTATTAATGAAAATAAGATACCAGATATATTAAGCAAATTTCCTAAATTTACTTGTAACAGATAAGTGAACTATAGATATGTAGATATAAATCCAGATGTATTCCTGTTAACCCTTTCTGGGCCTAGTTCCTAGGCCTTTTGTGTATCCATATGCTCTTACACTACCATCCACAGGATGGATATGAGATACACAATAAACTAGCCACTACCATCCACAGGATGGTTATGAGGTACACAATAAACTAGCCACTATCATCCACAGGATGGATATGAGGTACACAATAAACTAGCCACTATCATCCACAGGATGGTTATGAGGTACACAATAAACTAGCCACTACCATCCACAGGATGGATATGAGATACACAATAAACTAGCCACTACCATCCACAGGATGGTTATGAGGTACACAATAAACTAGCCACTATCATCCACAGGATGGTTATGAGGTACACAATAAACTAGCCACTATCATCCACAGGATGGATATGAGGTACACAATAAACTAGCCACTACCATCCACAGGATGGATATGAGATACACAATAAACTAGCCACTACCATCCACAGGATGGTTATGAGGTACACAATAAACTAGCCACTATCATCCACAGGATGGATATGAGGTACACAATAAACTAGCCACTATCATCCACAGGATGGTTATGAGGTACACAATAAACTAGCCACTATCATCCACAGGATGGATATGAGGTACACAATAAACTAGCCACTATCATCCACAGGATGGATATGAGATACACAATAAACTAGCCACTACCATCCACTGGATGGTTATGAGGTACACAATCAACTAGCCACTACCATCCACAGGATGGATATGAGGTACACAATCAACTAGCCACTACCATCCACAGGATGGATATGAGGTACACAATCAACTAGCCACTACCATCCACAGGATGGATATGAGGTACACAATCAACTAGCCACTACCATCCACAGGATGGATTGAGGTACACAATCAACTAGCCACTACCATCCACAGGATGGATATGAGGTACACAATCAACTAGCCACTACCATCCACAGGAGGATATGAGGTACCACAATCAACTAGCCACTACCAAACCACAGGATGGATATGAGGTACAAAAATCAACTAGCCACACCATCCACAGGTGATATGAGGTACACAATCAACTAGCCACTACCATCCACAGGATGGTTATGAGGTACAAAATCAACTAGCCACTATCATCCACAGGATGGTTATGAGATACACAATAAACTAGCCACTACCATCCACAGGATGGTTATGAGGTACACAATCAACTAGCCACTACCATCCACAGGATGGTTATGAGGTACACAATCAACTAGCCACTACCATCCACAGGATGGATATGAGGTACACAATCAACTAGCCAACTACCATCCACAGGATGGATATGAGGTTACACAATCAACTAGCCACTACCATCCACAGGATGGATATGAGGTACACAATCAACTAGCCACTACCATCCACAGGATGGATATGAGGTACACAATCAACTAGCCACTACCATCCACAGGATGGATATGAGGTACACAATCAACTAGCCACTACCATCCACAGGATGGATATGAGGTACACAATCAACTAGCCACTACCATCCACAGGATGGATATGAGGTACACAATAAACTAGCCACTACCATCCACAGGATGGTTATGAGGTACACAATCAACTAGCCACTACCATCCACAGGATGGTTATGAGGTACACAATCAACTAGCCACTACCATCGACAGGATGGTTATGAGGTACACAATCAACTAGCCACTACCATCCACAGGATGGTTATGAGGTACACAATCAACTAGCCACTACCATCCACAGGATGGTTATGAGGTACACAATCAACTAGCCACCGAGGTGGCAAAATCTCTCACAGATCTTCCTTGGTACCTCGTGTTGTGCATCTCAGGAGAGATGGGTGGGTAGTACCAACCACATCCCAGTGACACAGTACCACACCACAGTGCCACACCGCAATCAAACCGCAGTGCCACACCTCAGTGACACCGCAATGCCACACAGCGCCACACCTCAGTGACACCGCAGTGCTACACCACAGTGACACCGCAGTACCACACAGTGCCCTACAGTGCTACACCACAGTGCCACACAGTGCTACACTACAGTGCCACCCCACAGTGCCACGCACAGTACCACACAGTGCCACTCCATAGTACCACACCACATTCCGCTACAATGCCACCCAACAGTGCAACACCAAAGTGCCACCACAGTGCCACACAGTGCCACACCACAGTGCCACACATTGCTGCTGCTAGTCTTTTGTGTAGGAGTTACTGTTTGGTTGCCAGGCTGTCTGCTAGTGTGAGGGCAGGGTTGGCCCGCCCCCCCCCCGGGGAGGGTATCTGGGTAGTGGGGTTGAGGATGTGGGAACTGGTGTATAGGTGGGTGTGATGGGGACTTGTGTGATGGGAACTAGCTGACTGGCTAGTTGGCTGGCCGGCTGGCTAGGTGGCTGGCTTGCTAGCTAGCTGGCTGACTGGCAAGATTGCTAGCTGTCTGTTTGGCTGGCTTGCTAGTTGGCTGGCTGACTGGCTTGTTGGCTGGCTGGCTAGATGACTGGCTGGCTGACTGTCTCGTTGGCTGACTGACTGGCTTGTAGGCTGGCTGGCTAGTTGACTTGCTGGCTAGTTGACTGGCTGGCTGGCTTGCTGACTGGCTGACTGGCTGGTTGGCTGGCTTGTTGGCTGGCTGGCTTGTTGGTTAGCTGGGTGGCTGGCTGGCTAACTGGCTTGTTGGCTGGCTGGCTGGCTGGCTTGTTGGCTGGCTGGCTTGTTGACTGGCTGGCTGACTGGCTTGTTGGCTGGCTGGCTGGCTGGCTGGCTGGCTGGCTGACTGACTGGCTTGTTGGCTGGCTGGCTTGTTGACTGGCTGGCTGACTGGCTTGTTGACTGGCTGGCTGACTGGCTTGCTGGCTGGCTGGCTTGTTGGCTGGCTGGCTGACTGACTGGCTTGTTGACTGGCTGGCTGGCTGACTGACTGGTTTGTTGGCTGGCTGGCTGAATGGTTTGTTGGCTGGCTGGCTGGCTGACTGACTGGCTTGTTGACTGGCTGCTGACTGGCTTGTTGGCTGGCTGGCTGGCTTGCTGGCTGGCTGATTGACTGGCTTGCTGGCTTGCTGGCTGGCTGGCTGGCTTGCTGGCTGGCTGGCTGGCTGGCTGGATGGCTGGCTGGCTGGCTTGTTGGCTGGCTGGCTGGCTGGCTGACTGACTGGCTTGCTGGCTGGCTGGCTGACTGGCTTGTTGGCTGGCTGGCTGACTGGCTTGTTTGCTGGCTGGCTGGCTGGCTGGCTGGCTGGCTGGCTGACTGACTGGCTTGCTGGCTGGCTGGCTGACTGGCTTGTTGGCTGGCTGGCTGACTGGCTTGTTGGCTGGCTGGCTGGCTGGCTGGCTGGCTTGCTGGCTGGCTGGCTGGCTGGCTGACTGGCTTGCTGGCTGACTGGCTGACAGGCTGGCTGGCTGGCTGGCTGGTTGGCTGGCTGGCTGGCTGGCTGGCTGGCTGGCTGGCTGGCTGGCTGGCTGGCACCTTACAATATATTCAATGCCAAGGTCACAAGCAGCCCGGGGGTGGCCAGGCCTGCCAACACTTGCAACCATGCAGGAGCAGGAACCCTCCCCCCTCTCCCCCTTCCCTCCCCTCTCCCTATCCTCCCTCCCCCCTATGTGAGTGTGTTCTTCCCCCTGGGTAATGATTGGTAACCCAGGGGGCAGTCTTGAGGGCAAAACCCCCTCCCCCCTTCTCTCTCTCCCCCTCCCCCTTCTCTCTTCCCCCTTCCCCTCCCTCTTTCCTCTCACACACCCCCTCCCCCTCTCTTACTCACCTGTTGGGCCACACCTGCTCACTCCCTCCCTCCCTACCTTCATGAGAACACCAGCTGCATGACCCTGTGACCCAGAGTAGTGCCTGACCTCCCTCTCTGCTCCATGGTGTCAGAATTCGACACACAATCGAAAGCTCTTTGGTTCGGTTCCCTGTCTCCGAGTTACTTACCTAACACCCCTGTTGCCTCTACTACCCCTGCCCAGTTAGCAGTCAAAATGATTAGCTGTGTCAGTCGATTTGTGTGGGGTAGTGTCAGTCACCTCCAATACCTGCTGGAGTAGGTAAGTACCTCCAGTACCTGTGGGGTAGTGTCAGTCACCTCCAGTACCTGTTGGGGTAGTGTCAGTCACCTCCAGTACCTGCTGGAGTAGGTAAGTACCTCCAGTACCTGCTGGGGTAGTGTCAGTCACCTCCAGTACCTGTTGGGGTAGTGTCAGTCACCTCCAGTACCTGCTGGAGTAGGTAAGTACCTCCAGTGCCTCTTGGTGTAGTGTCAGTCACCTCCAGTACCTGCTGGAGTAGGTAAGTACCTCCAGTACCTGCTGGGGTAGTGTCAGTCACCTCCAGTACCTGTTGGGGTAGTGTCAGTCACCTCCAGTACCTGCTGGGGTAGTGTCAGTCACCTCCAGTACCTGCTGAGGTAGGTAAGTACCTCCAGTACCTGCTGGGGTAGTGTCAGTCACCTCCAGTGCCTGCTGGGGTAGTGTCAGTCACCTCCAGTACCTGCTGGGGTAGTGTCATGTCACCTCAGTACCTGCTGGGGTAGGTAAGTACATCCAGTACTGCTGGGGTATGTCAGTCACCTCCAGTATCTGCTGGGGTAGGTGTGCAGTCACCTCCAGTACCTGCTGGGGTAGTGTCAGTCACCTCCAGTACCTGCTGAGGTAGGTAAGTACCTCCAGTACCTGCTGGGGTAGTGTCAGTCACCTCCAGTGCCTGCTGGGGTAGTGTCAGTCACCTCCAGTACCTGCTGGGGTAGTGTCAGTCACCTCCAGTACCTGCTGGGGTAGGTAAGTACATCCAGTACCTGCTGGGGTAGTGTCAGTCACCTCCAGTATCTGCTGGGGTAGTGTCAGTCACCTCCAGTACCTGCTAGGGTAGTGTCAGTCACCTCCAGTACCTGCTGAGGTAGGTAAGTACTCCAGTACCTGCTGGGTAGTGTCAGTCACCTCCAGTGCCTGCTGGGGTAGTGTCAGTCACCTCCAGTACCTGCTGGGGTAGTGTCAGTCACCTCCAGTACCTGCTGGGGTAGGTAAGTACATCCAGTACCTGCTGGGGTAGTGTCAGTCACCTCCAGTACCTGCTGGAGTAGGTAAGTACCTCCAGTACCTGCTGGGGTAGTGTCAGTCACCTCCAGTACCTGTTGGGGTAGTGTCAGTCACCTCCAGTACCTGCTGGGGTAGTGTCAGTCACCTCCAGTACCTGGTGAGGTAGGTAAGTACCTCCAGTACCTGCTGGGGTAGTGTCAGTCACCTCCAGTGCCTGTGGGTAGTGTCAGTCACCTCCAGTACCTGTTGGGGTAGTGTCAGTCACCTCCAGTACCTGCTGGAATAGGTAAGTACCTCCAGTACCTGCTGGGCAGTGTCAGTCACCTCCAGTATCTGCTGGGGTAGTGTCAGTCACCTCCAGTACCTGTTGGGGTAATGTCAGTCACCTCCAGTACCTGCTGGGGTAGTGTCAGTCACCTCCAGTACCTGCTGAGGTAGGTAAGTACCTCCAGTACCTGCTGGGGTAGTGTCAGTCACCTCCAGTGCCTGTTGGGGTAGTGTCAGTCACCTCCAGTTACCTGGCTGGGGTAGTGTCAGTCACCTCAGTACCTGCTGGGGTAGGTAAGTACATCCAGTACCTGCTGGGGTAGTGTCAGTCACCTCCAGTACCTGCTGGGGTAGTGTCAGTCACCTCCAGTACCTGCTGGAATAGGTAAGTACCTCCAGTACCTGCTGGGGCAGTGTCAGTCACCTCCAGTATCTGCTGGGGTAGTGTCAGTCACCTCCAGTACCTGCTAGGGTAGTGTCAGTCACCTCCAGTACCTGCTAGGGTAGTGTCAGTCACCTCCAGTACCTGCTGGGGTAGTGTCAGTCACCTCCAGTACCTGCTGGGGTAGTGTCAGTCACCTCCAGTACCTGGTGAGGTAGGTAAGTACCTCCAGTACCTGCTGGGGTAGTGTCAGTCACCTCCAGTGCCTGCTGGGGTAGTGTCAGTCACCTCCAGTACCTGTTGGGGTAGTGTCAGTCACCTCCAGTACCTGCTGGAATAGGTAAGTACCTCCAGTACCTGCTGGGGCAGTGTCAGTCACCTCCAGTATCTGCTGGGGTAGTGTCAGTCACCTCCAGTACCTGTTGGGGTAATGTCAGTCACCTCCAGTACCTGCTGGGGTAGTGTCAGTCACCTCCAGTACCTGCTGAGGTAGGTAAGTACCTCCAGTACCTGCTGGGGTAGTGACAGTCACCTCCAGTACCTGCTGGGGTAGTGTCAGTCACCTCCAGTACTTGCTGGAGTAGGTAAGTGGCTCCAGTAGCTGCTGGAGTAGGTAAGTACCTCCAGTGCCTGCTGGAGTAGGTAAGTACCTCCAGTACCTGCTGGAGTAGGTAAGTACCTCCAGTACCTGCTGGAGTAGGTAAGTAGCTCCAGTAGCTGCTGGAGTAGGTAAGTACCTCCAGTACCTGCTGGAGTAGGTAAGTACCTCCAGTACCTGCTGGAGTAGGTAAGTAGCTCCAGTAGCTGCTGGAGTAGGTAAGTACCTCCAGTACCTGCTGGAGTAGGTAAGTACCTCCAGTACCTGCTGGAGTAGGTAAGTACCTCCAGTACCTGCTGGAGTAGGTAAGTACCTCCAGTACCTGCTGGAGTAGGTACGTACCTCCAGTACCTGCTGGAGTAGATAAGTAGGGATGTAAGATGGTAGATAGGTAAGTAGGTAGGTAAGATGGTAGATAGGTAAGTAGGTAAGATGGTAGATAAGTAGGTAAGATGGTAGATAGGTAAGTAGGTAGGTAAGATGGTAAATAGGTAAGTAGGTAAGATGGTAGATAGGTAAGTAGGTAAAATGGTAGATAGGTAAGTAGGTAAGATAGTAGATAGGTAAGTAGGGAGGTAAGATGGTAGATAGGTAAGTAGGGAGGTAAGATGGTAGATAGGTAAGATGGCAGATAGGTAAGTAGGTAGGTAAGATGGTAGATAGGTAAGTAGGGAGGTAAGATGGTAGATAGGTAAGTAGGTAAGATGGTAGATAAGTAGGTAAAGATGGTAGATAGGTAAGTAGGTAGGTAAGATGTAGATAGGTAAAGTAGGTAGGTAAGATGGTAGATAGGTAAGTAGGTAAGATGGTAGATAGGTAAGTAGTAGGTAAGATGGTAGATTTGGTAAGTGTAAGTGGTAGATAGGTAAGTAGGTAAAATGGTAGATAGGTAAGTAGGTAGATGTAGATAGGTAGTAGGAGGTAAGATGGTAGATAGGTAAGTAGGGAGGTAAGATGGTAGATAGGTAAGATGGCAGATAGGTAGTAGGTAGGTAAGATGGTAGATAGGTAAGTAGGTAGGTAAGATGGTAGATAGGTAAGTAGGTAAGATGGTAGATAAGTAGGTAAGATGTAGATAGGTAAGTAGGTAGGTAAGATGGTAAATAGGTAAGTAGGTAAGATGGTAGATAGTAAGTAGGTAGGTAAGATGGTAGATAGGTAAGTAGGTAGAGGTAGATAGGTAGTAGGTAAATGGTGATAGTAGTAAGGATAGATAGTAGATAGGTAAGTAGGGAGGTAAGATGGTAGATAGGTAAGTAGGGAGTAAGATGGTAGATAGGTAAGATGGGAGATAGGTAAGTAGGTAGGTAAGATGGTAGATAGGTAAGTAGGGAGGTAAGATGGTAGATAGGTAAGTAGGTAAGATGGTAGATAGGTAAGTAAGATGGTAGATAGGTAAGATGGTAGATAGGTAAGATGGCAGATAGGTAAGTAGGTAGGTAAGATAGTAGATAGGTAAGTAGGGAGGTAAGATGTAGATAGGTAGTAAGATGGTAGATAGGTAAGTAGGGAGGTAAGATGGTAGATAGGTAAGTAGGGAGGTAAGATGGTAGATAGGTAAGTAGGTAAGATGGTAGATAGGTAAGTAAGATAGTAGATAGGTAAGTAGGGAGGTAAGATGGTAGATAGGTAAGATGGCAGATAGGTAAGTAGGTAGGTAAGATGGTAGATAGGTAAGTAGGGAGGTAAGATGGTAGATAGGTAAGTAGGTAAGATGGTAGATAGGTATAGTAAGATAGTAGATAGGTAAGTGGGAGGTAAGATTGGTAGATAGGTAAGATGGTAGATAGGTAAGTAGGTAGGTAAGATGGTAGATAGGTAAGTAGGGAGGTAAGATGGTAGATAGGTAAGTAGGTAAGATGGTAGATAGGTAAGTAAGATGGTAGATAGGTAAGATGGTAGATAGGTAAGTAGGTAAGATGGTAGATAGGTAGGTAGGTAAGATGGTAGATAGGTAAGTAGGTAAGATGGTAGATAGGTAAGTAAGATGGTAGATAGGTAAGATGGTAGATAGGTAAGTAGGTAAGATGGTAGATAAGTAGGTAAGATGGTAGATAGGTAAGTAGGTAAGATGGTAGATAGGTAAGTAGGTAAGATGGTAGATAAGTAGGTAAGATGGTAGATAGGTAAGGAGGTAGTAGGTAAGTAGGTAAGATGGTAGATAAGTAGGTAAGATGGTAGATAGGTAAGTAGGTAAGATGGTAGATAGGTAAGTAAGATGGTAGATAGGTAAGTAGGTAAGATGGTAGATAAGATGGTAAGATAGTAGATAGGTAAGTAGGGAGTAGATGGTAGAAGGTAAGTGGTAGATGGTAGTAGGTAGGATAAGATGGTAGATAGGTAAGTAAGGTAGGAGGTAAGATGGTAGATAGGTAAGTAGGTAAGATGGTAATAGGTAAGTAGGTAAGATGGTAGAAAGTGGGAAAGATGATAGATGGGTAAGTAGGTAAGTAGAAAAGAGGGGTAGATAAGTAGGTAAGAGGGTTTGATGGGGTAAGTAGGTTAAGTAGGTAAGATGGTAGTTTGGTAAGTAAATGGTAGTTTAATAGGAAAGATGGTAGTTTGGGTAAAAGGGTTTAGACTTTTTACTCATTACCTTGGAAAAAAGGGGGTTCGTCTTAGTTTTCTTAAGTTTAGTATTCCCCGGGAAACCCCGGCGCTGCTTTTGGAAACTGCTGCTAGGGGCCCACTGCTCCCTACTGGCACTGCCTACTGGCACTGCTGCTGGTGGACTGCGGGTGCCAGGGGATGGCATTTCCCAAAAGCCACACCTTGCACTGCTTTTCCCTTGGGGAGGCAACATAACTGGTAAAAAAACCCTTTTTTAAAACCAAATAATAAAAATAATAATAAAAAATTAATAATAATAATAAAAAATAAAATTTAATAATAGCAGTAATAAGGGTATTAGGGGTGGTGGGAGTAGAAAGTAAGCAATGGGGGGTTTTGTAGTAGGGGTAGTAGGGAGACGATGGAAAGAGTGTGGTAAAATTGGGTTTTGGAAAATACCCTTTTAGTAAAAAAGGATTAGTACCCACAGTAGAAAATTGCAGTGGGTAGCCAGTTAATGGGCAGTGGTGGAAGTAGTAGAAGCAGTTGGGGTTGTAGCAGAACTGGTAGTACAGGTGAAATTACACGGCTGAGTCTCGCCCCCTGAAACCAAAAATTAGGTGGGGGAAAAGAGGGTTTTTTTGACAAGTGATATGCAGCCTTAATAAACCCTCGTGAAATCGATAGAGTTAAAAACCTCACATGCCAGTGCGGAAAAAAGGGTGTTAGAAGCAGGGGAAACCCAAAGACCTTTGGTGGTTCCTCCAAACGGGGTCCCAGTAAGTACCGGGGAAAGGAGGTGCAAGGTAGTCAATATCTGTAAGAGTGATGGTTTCGGGGGGGAAAAGATTAGGCCACTTCCCCCTGCGGCTCCCAGAAACGACAGCCTGGGTAAACCCGGGCGGGGGGAGGAGGGGGGGAAGGGGCACCTTTAGGCCTGTTTGGGGAAAGGTTTTTTGGCAAAGGGGGGTCTAATTTAAATAAAAATGATTCCAAATTTCCCCTGCATGCTTTCCTTTTCAGTGGGGTTTTGGGGGAAGGGGGGTTGGAGGGGGGGATTTTTTGGCCCCCTCCCTCCCCTCTCCCCCCTTTTCTTAAAAGCCCCCCAACCCCCCCTAACTTTTAAAAATTTAACCCATCCTAACCTTCCTCCTGTAAACCAAACCCCCCCGCCCCTATTTTGGCAAAACCCCCTGAAAGGCCCGCCCCCTGTCTTGCAAACACCCCCTACCCCCCCTAAAAAAATCCTTCCCGGTCTTGAAAAACCCCCCCCTCTACACACCCTGAAAAAAACCATCCCTGTTTGCAAACACCCCCTACCCCCCTTGAAAGGCTCGTCCCTTTTCTTAAAAACACCCCCCACCCCCCTTTAAAGGGCCCGTCCCCCCCTTACAAAAACCCCTTTTTCCCCCAAAAAGGGTTTTCGTCCCGGTGTTACGGATACCTCTTCCCCCCCTGAAAGGTCCGTCCCTGCCTTACTTTTTCACCCCCGGGAAAATTACCCTGACCCTGCCCTGCCACACCCCCCCTTGAACTTTTGCCCCAGCGGTGTCCCATTAGCACATGAAAAAGGGGGGTAAAGGGAATGCTGGTATTTTGGAACCTGTTTTCCAAAAATGAGAGGTACGCCCAAAAACCTTGAAACCTTCCATGGTCCCCTCTCTCTCTCTTCCTCTACAAAAAACCAAAAACACACACACACACACACCCACACCACACCACACACACACAACCAACACCCCAAATTTCAACACCGCACCACCACCCCCCCCCCTGTTTACCAACACCCGCCACAGCCCGGTACCAGGGGGCCCCTTCCCGTCTGCATGGGGGCGAAACGTTGTGGGGGATCCGGGGAACGGAGATCACTGCCATCCGGGCACAAACAACAGCGGCGGGCGTCCGGGAAAGGGTGCAAACCAGTACAAAGAGTGGAACATCCAGGTCTCCAACACTCTCCCCAAAAAAACCTGTGTTTTCACCGGCCCCGCCCCGGGCCAAAAGGGCTCCACTATCCCCCCATTCCTCCCCCCCCCAAAACCTCCCACTCCCCATCCCCCAAACCCTTTCCCCACCACCCCATCCTGCATCCTAACCCCCCACAACAATTTAAAATCAATTTCCCCTTTTAAAACGGCGGGAAATCTGAAATGCCTGGGGGTAAAAAAGATCATCATCCGGGCCTTTACCCAAGGCTTCCAGCATCCCAGGGGGGCCAAGTTTGGGCCCCCGGGGGGGACCCCGGGGGGCCCAGGTAAGGGGCCCCCGGGGAACGCCTAAAAAAGGGGGAGCTTTTAAAAAAGGGCCCGGGCTGGCAATCAGGTGAGCTTCCCCCAAAACCCAAAGTTTTACTTTGAAGGAGCTTGGGGAAATTGTTTGGTTTAAATTTTTGGTTTTGTCCTCCTTCCCCCGTTTGTGAACCCCCTTTAAATCTACCCCTTGGGTTTTCCCCCTTTTTCGGGTGTAGTTTTTAAAAAATCCCCTTTTCCGCGTTTTTTCCTTTTACTCTAATGTACTACACCCCCCACTGCTGCGTTTACCCCCACACTGCTGCATTTTCCCTCACACTAAATGCAGTTTACCCCCACAAAATGCTGGGAGTTACCCCCACAAATGCTGATTTTTCCCTCACACAAATGCATTTTTCCCCCACACTGCTGCAGTTTTTTTTCCCTCAAAAACTGCCCTTTCAGTTTAAACCCCCACATAAATGCAGTTTTTCCCTCACAATGCTGCAGTTTACCCTCACAATGCTGGGGTTTCCCTCCCACGCTTTCGTTTACCCTTTACACGTGGCATTTACCCCCACTGCGCATTTACCCTAAAACTGCTGCAGTTTTTAAACCCCCACATCTGCAGTTTACCCCACCAGCTGCAGTTTAAACCCCCACCTGCTGCATTTCCCTCCCCACTGCTGCAGTTTAAACCCCCAAAAATGCGCATTTACCCTCACATGCTGCAGTTTCCCCCCACACGCGCAGTTTACCCCACACTGCTGCAGTTTACCCTCACACTGCCCGCAGTGTGAGGCTAACCTGCTAGGGTAGACCTCAGGAAATAAGTCACAACAATATCTAAACAGTTAAAAAAGTATTGGATAAAACTTTTCATTTCACAGGTAAGCCAAGCAAGAAAATCTTACCCTTTGGGTTTAAAAAACGATCAAAAATTTCACAGGGGTATATACACTGACATTTCAAAGTTTTTCTCAGTTATATTTCACGTCTCTAAGTGTGTATACACTTAGAGAGACAACACACCTCCCCCTGCTACCAAAAAACCCTCACAGACCGTAAGTGGTATAAAACTTTTTAGAATTAACGCTCAAAAAATCCAGAGGCCTTCAGAAGGGATCCCAAATCCCCTTTAAAAGAGCATCCCGGAAAAAAGGGGGGTCCTTTTAGAGGCATCCAGATCCCCCTTTCTTTCCCCTTTTTAAAAGCATCCAGGTCCTTAAAGCAAACCAGAGTCCTTTTTTGAGCATCAAAAGTCCCCTGGGTTTTTTTTTTTTTTTTTTTTTTTTTAAAAATTTTTTTTTTTTTTTTTTTTTCTTTTTTTTTTTTTTCCGTTTTTTTTTTTTTTTTTTTTTTTTAATTTTATTTTTTTTTGTTTTTCGTTTTTTTTTAAAAAATTTTTTTTTTTTTGTTTTTAAAATTTTTTTTTTTTTTTTTGTTTTTAAATTTTTTTTTTTTTTTTGTTTTTGTTTTTTTTTTTTTGTTTTTTTTTTTTTTCTTTTTGTTTTTTTTTTTGTTTTTTTTTTTTTTTTTTTTTTTTTTTCCCCGGGAACCCCTTTTTTAGGGCCCCCTTTTTTTTTTTTTTTTTCCCTTTTTTTCCAAAAAGGGAAAACAATTCCTTAAAAAAAGGACCTTTTTTTTCCCTTTTTTTTTTTTTTTTTTTTTTTTTTTTTTTAAAGAAATACTTTTTTTTTTTTTTTTTGGAAAAACCCAAAGGGCCCCTTTAAAAGAAGCCCAAAACTAGACCCTTTTAAAGAAAACCCAAAAACTAGACTCCTTCAAGAAACAATTTCCTTTGAAATCCTTCAAGAAACAATTTTTTAAGGGCTCCTTCAAGAAACCAATCCTTAAAAACAAAACCTTTAAGAAAACCCAATTTTAGACCCCCGGCCCCTTCCAAAGAACCCGGGTCCCCCAAAGAAAATCCTTCAAAAGTTTCCATATCTTTGCCCCCTTTCCCTTCCCCCAAAAAGCAATTCCTTAAAAAACCTCCTTTAAGAAATTTAAAAACTAGACTCCTTCCCAAAAAACCATCCTGAAAATCCTTTCAAGAAATTAATTTTAAAAAACCTCCTTCCCAAAAAAACCCAAAAACTAGACTCCCTTCAGAAAAAACCAATTTTAAAAAAATTCCCTTCAAGGTTTGTTGGGTTTTGAAAAGTCCTTCCAACCCCCAACCCGAAATTAACCCGCCGTTTAAAAATATTAATTTAAAAAATTTAAAATAAATTTTAAAATTTTAAAAAAAATATTTTATATAATATATAAATAAATAAATATATTTTAATTTTATATATTGTGGGGTGGGTGTGTGTGTTGTGTGGTGTGTGTGTGTGTGTGTGTAGAATTCAAGATTTTTAGAACAAGCTTTAAAAACGAAAGCTTTAAGACGGGAAAGGAAGTCAAAAAATAATATGTGAGAAAATCAAGCAATAATAAGTTAGAATCAAAAAACAATAATAAATTAGAAGTCAAGACAATTTAAAAAGTTGAAGTCAAGACAATTTAAATTAGAAGTCAAAACAATAATTGTTAGAAGTCAAGACAATAAAAGTTAGGGAAATCCCAAAACAAAAAATAAGTTAAGGAAGTCAAGACAATAATAAATTAGAAGTCAAACATAATAAGTTAGAAAATTTAAGACAATAAAAATTTGAAAATCCCAAAACGATAATAAGTTAGAAGTCCCAAAACAATTAAAAAGTTAAAATCAAAAACAATAATAAGTTTTTAAAATCAAGACAATAATAAGTTAGAAATCAAGACAAAATAAGTTAGAAGTCAAGACGTAATAAGTTTTGAAGTCAAAGGGCAATAAATAAGTTTTGAAGGGCAAAAACAATAAATTAAAAACAAGACCCTGATAAAAGAAGTCAAGACAATGATTAAAAAAAAGTTCCCAAAACAGTAAAAAAATGAGAAAATCAAGGCAATATTAAGAGAAAGGGGGAAAAAATTACTGATTGAAAGGGGGGTGACCAGGCCCGAAACCCGCCATTTTCATTACACCAAAAAATTGCCTCTCCCCACAACTTTATCAAGTTCTAAGGCTAAGTTCTAAGAGGGTTTAAGGTTTAACTTTATCACTTAGTGGGGTTAAAAGGAAACTTGACCAGTAACAGCTTGTTTCCCCGTATCTTACTGCTGCGTTTAAACCCTCCAAAAGTCAAAAAACAGGGCTTTAATTGCATAAAAAATTAAATAAATATTTTGGGGGAAAAATTTCCAAGATATACCTCAGTAACGCTTAATAAAAAAAAGTAAAGAGAAAAATGGCATTTTATTATTAAAACTTTTTTGGAAACGTTGCGAAAAAAATTTAAATTTCTAAGAAAATTTTTTGGGCCGTAATTTTTGGGGAAAAGATTTACGTTAATAAAAAACATCAACCCAAATTTAAATCGGGGTACCGGGGGGAAAAAAAGTGTTTTTTGGGGCTTTCCTGTTTCCCGAAAAAACCTTATATACATTATTTGTAAAACTGTAAGAGGGAAATGTAAATTTTTTTAGTTTTTATATATTGTAAACTTAGGGTTTAAAGGGTTTTTTTTTTTCTGGTTTTAAGGGAAATTACAAAAAAGTCTTAAAGATGCAGCTGTCTCTCTCTCTCTCTCTCTCTCTCTTTCTCATTTTTCTGCTGTTTTTTGGGTTTTCCCTCCGGGGAACTTGGAAAGCCCCTAAATGATGTCCCCTTAAAATTACCCCTGGTGTGTGCTGCTTAGAAACTTTTTGGGGTTCTTATGGGAAAGTTTTGTTAAGGGCTTGGGGGTTTTACAAAAGTGACGATTTTTCATTGGTCAGCCCCACAAAATCCATTTTTAGTTTTAAAAAAGTTTTAAAAAACCGACAAGTTTTAAAATTAAAAAAACATGTACAAAAAGTTCCGTATCGGGGTTGGAAAAGTTTCGCCTACACATTGCCTTCATCAGTCAAAAACAGAGGCGCAGGTGTAGTAGTGACGTTTATGGGTGATTTTTTTCATTTTTTACTGCAAATCCCTGCTGGGCTATTTTTACTGAAGAAAGCTATGTTTAGGCGAAAAAAAATTTTTAACAGTACCCAACCGTTTTTCTCCTGATCTTAATTATTAACATCAAATGTTGTGACCGTTTAAACCCGCCACGGGGAAGAGCCTTATCATATCAGGGAGATTTGGAACCAGCCTTGCCTAAGATCCCCCACTTCCCCAACATGAAACCCCAGTTCCTGGCCACCTAGATAAGATCCCCACTTCCCAACATTTAAACCCCAGTTCCTGGGAAACCCGCCTGCATAAGACCCCACTTCCCAACAAAGAGCCCTATTTTCCCGGGGGCCAGCCTACATAAAAACCCCACTTCCCAAAATGAGCCCTAGTTCCGGGGCCCCGCCCAGCATAAGACCCACACTTCCTAACATGAGCCCTAGTTCCTGGGACCAGCCTAGCATAAGATCCACACTTCCTAACATGAGCCCTAGTTCCTGGGACCAGCCTAGCATAAGATCCACACTTCCTAACATGAGCCCTAGTTCCTGGGACCAGCCTAGCATAAGATCCACACTTCCTAACATGAACCCTAGTTCCTGGGACCAGCCTAGCATAAGATCCACACTTCCTAACATGAACCCTAGTTCCTGGGACCAGCCTAGCATAAGATCCACACTTCCTAACATGAACCCTAGTTCCTGGGACCAGCCTAGCATAAGATCCACACTTCCTAACATGAGCCCTAGTTCCTGGGACCAGCCTAGCATAAGACCCACACTTCCTAACATGAGCCCTAGTTCCTGGGACCAGCCTAGCATAAGACCCACACTTCCTAACATGAGCCCTAGTTCCTGGGACCAGCCTAGCATAAGACCCACACTTCCTAACATGAGCCCTAGTTCCTGGGACCAGCCTGACATGCGACCCACACTTCCTAACATGAGCAGTAGTTCCTGGGAAAAGCCTAGCATAAGACAAGACCCACACTTCCTAACATGAGCAGTAGTTCCTGGGACCGCCTAGCATAAGACAAGACCCACACTTCCTAACATGAGCAGTAGTTCCTGGGCCCCGCCTAGCATAAGACAAGACCCACACTTCCTAACATGAGCAGTAGTTCCTGGGACCAGCCTAGCATAAGACAGACCCAACTTCCCTAACATGAGCAGTAGTTCCTGGGACCAGCCTAGCATAAGACAAGACCCACACTTCCTAACATGAGCAGTAGTTCCTGGGACCAGCCTAGCATAAGACAAGACCCACACTTCCTAACATGAGCAGTAGTTCCTGGGACCAGCCTAGCATAAGACAAGACCCACACTTCCTAACATGAGCAGTAGTTCCTGGGACCAGCCTAGCATAAGACAAGACCCACACTTCCTAACATGAGCAGTAGTTCCTGGGACCAGCCTAGCATAAGACAAGACCCACACTTCCTAACATGAGCAGTAGTTCCTGGGACCAGCCTAGCATAAGACAAGACCCACGTCATGAGCCTTTCCCATTTACACTGACAAGACACCGCTGTGTAGAGGAACAGAGAATGAGAGTTTTTTGCAGGAAGTCGTGTCCACCGGACATCAGGAGAACATGGTCACGGACACACGTATGTGAAGTTTCCTCCGCCAACCTTAACAGGGTTGAAACACTGAATCAAGTCAGTCCTCGAGTATGGATCATCATTTTGGAACCAACATTTAGAGGGAAATTATTTCCCAGTAAAAGTAGGCCTTAGACAAGGATGTGTGATGTCACCATGGTTGTTTAATATATTTATAGATGGGGTTGTAAGAGAAGTAAATGCGATGGTCTTGGTAAGAGGCGTGGAGTTAAAAGATAAAGAATCACACATAAAGTGGGAGTTGTCACAGTTGCTCTTTGCTGATGACACTGTGCTCTTGGGAGATTCTGAAGAGAAGTTGCAGAGATTGGTGGATGAATTTGGTAGGGTAAAGTAAAAAGAAAATTAAAAGTGAATACAGGAAAGAGTAAGGTTATGAGGATAAAAAGATTAGTGATGAAAGATTGGATATCAGATTGGAGGGAGAGTATGGAGGAGGTGAATGTATTCAGATATTTGGGAGTGGACGTGTCAGCGGATGGATCTTCGAAAGATGAGGTGAATCATAGAATTGATGAGGGGAAAAGGGTGAGTGGTGCACTTAGGAGTCTGTGGAGACAAAGAACTTTGTCCTTGGAGGCAAAGAGGGGAATGTATGAGAGTATAGTTTTACCAACGCTCTTATATGGGTGTGAAGCATGGGTGATGAATGTTGCAGCGAGGAGAAGGCTGGAGGCAGTGGAGATGTCATGTCTGAGGGCAATGTGTGGTGTGAATATAATGCAGAGAATTCGTACTTTGGAAGTTAGGAGGAGGTGCGGGATTACCAAAACTGTTGTCCACAGGGCTGAGGAAGGGTTGTTGAGGTGGTTCGGACATGTAGAGAGAATGGAGCGAAACAGAGTGACTTCAAGAGTGTATCAGTCTGTAGTGGAAGGAAGGCGGGGTAGGGGTCGGCCTAGGAAAGGTTGGAGGGAGGAGGTAAAGGAGGTTTTTTGTGCGAGGGGCTTGGACTTCCAGCAGGCATGCGTGAGCGTGTTTGATAGGAGTGAATGGAGACAAATGGTTTTTAATACTTGACGTGCTGTTGGAGTGTGAGCAAAGTAACATTTATGAAGGGGTTCAGGGAAACCGGCAGGCCGGACTTGAGTCCTGGAGATGGGAAGTACAGTGCCTGCACTCTGAAGGAGGGGTGTTAATGTTGCAGTTTAAAAACTGTAGTGTAAAGCACTCTTCTGGCAAGACAGTGATGGAGTGAATGATGGTGAAAGTTTTTCTTTTTCGGGCCACCCTGCCTTGGTGGGAATCGGCCAGTGTGGTAATAAAATAAAAAATTTAGTCAACCACATTAAGCACCTTGAGAAAGTCCAAAGGCTTGCCATCAGACGGTCTCGGGGCTCAGGAACACCAGCTACAAACACGGAACTGAACCTTGCATCTTTAGATGAGTGAAGTATCTGAGGAGCTATCATCACGACGTAAAGGACTGGACATACGTGCAACATCTGGGTATCTTTATTGTAGACGTTTCGCCATCCAGTGACTATCAATACAAATTCAAAGACAATTGAAATACAGAACTATATACAAAAGATGGGGTAATCTGTCCCTCAGCCTGGGCTGAGGGACAGATTACCTCATAAGGCTGATCACCTGATCTGACTGATTACTTCATTGGCCTGAAAACTCTCCTGACATCAATCCAATTGAGCATCTATGGGTAATAACCAAACGCAGGATCACGAAACAGAGCTGTTCACTTGTGGAGAAGCTAATTGCTGCTGTTATTAGGACCTGGTGCCACCACCAACAGTAGTCATATCTCTTAATCAATAATCTGTCATATCATTGCCGTGTATTTTCCAAATATATATTAATTTCCAAATGTCTCATTTCATACTGTGTGTATATTATTAATTTATTTATGTAAAAGAACGTCAACAACAGGAAGACGGATTGATGATCAGTGTTACCAGAACGTCAACAGGAAGACGGATTGATGATCAGTGTTACCAGAACGTCAACACAAGTCGTTTTGATAAGGACCTGCCTCGTATGGGCCAGTAGGTCTTCTGCAGTGTTCCTACATTCTTATGTTCTTAAGACGGATTCATGATCAGTGTTACAAGAACGTCAACATGAAGACGGATTCATGATCCGAGTTACAAGAACGTCAACAGGAAGACGGATTCATTATCCGAGTTACAAGAACGCAGCAGCGCACGTGGGTTGTATTTGTAAACAAAGATAGTTGGTCGTCCTGAGAGGTCAAGGTGGCTGCTACACTAGCCACACCACGAGACATTTCGCACGTCCATACGTGCGAAATGTAGTAAAACTTGAAGTGTTTCGGATCAAGGGCACTCTTGTGTAACTTGGTAATTCTTGTTACTGGGGCGAAAGGGCCATGTAATCGTACGCTGTTTCGCCCTTCTTCTGAGATTATGTGTATTGGTGTACAAGAGAATTAATGTGAGTACATGGGGAGCTGAGAGAAACTATCTGTATCTATCTGGACTACCAACTATCTATATCTACCTGGACTACCAACTATCTATATCTACCTGGAATACCAACTATCTATATCTATCTGGACTACCAACTATCTATATCTATCTGGACTACCAACTAATCTATATCTATCTGGACTACCAACTATCTATATCTATCTGGACTACCAACTATCTATATCTATCTGGACTACCAACTATCTATATCTATCTGGACTACCAACTATCTATATCTATCTGGACTACCAACTATCTATATCTATCTGGACTACCAACTATCTATATCTATCTGGACTACCAACTATCTATATCTATCTGGACTACCAACTATCTGTGTCTATCTGGAACTACCAACTATCTATATCTATCTGGACTACCAACTATCTATATCTATCTGGACTACCACTATCTGTGTCTATCTGGACTACCAACTATCTATATCTATCTGGACTACCAACTATCTATATCTATCTGGACTACCAACTATCTATATCTATCTGGACTACCAACTATCTGTGTCTATCTGGACTACCAACTATCTATATCTATCTGGACTACCAACTATCTATATCTATCTGGACTACCAACTATCTATATCTATCTGGACTACCAACTATCTATATCTATCTGGACTACCAACTATCTATATCTATCTGGACTACCAACTATCTATATCTGCCTGGACTACCAACTATCTATATCTATCTGACTACCAACTATCTATATCTATCTGGACTACCAACTATCTATATCTGCCTGGACTACCAACTATCTATATCTATCTGGACTACCAACTATCTATATCTATCTGGACATACCAACTATCTATATCTATCTGGACTACCAACTATCTGTATCTATCTGGACTACCAACTATGTATATCTATCTGGACTACCAACTATCTATATCTATCTGGACTACCAACTATCTATATCTGCCTGGACTACCAACTATCTATATCTATCTGGACTACCAACTATCTATATCTATCTGGACTACCAACTATCTATATCTGCCTGGACTACCAACTATCTATATCTATCTGGACTACCAACTATCTATATCTATCTGGACTACCAACTATCTATATCTATCTGGACTACCAACTATCTATATCTATCTGGACTACCAACTATCTATATCTATCTGGACTACCAACTATCTATATCTATCTGGACTACCAACTATCTATATCTGCCTGGACTACCAACTATCTAATCTATCTGGACTACCAACTATCTATATCTATCTGGACTACCAACTATCTATATCTATCTGGACTACCAACTATCTATATCTATCTGGACTACCAACTATCTATATCTATCTGGACTACCAACTATCTATATCTATCTGGACTACCAACTATCTATATCTGCCTGGACTACCAACTATCTATATCTATCTGGACTACCAACTATCTATATCTACCTGGACTACCAACTATCTATATCTACCTGGATGAAGGAAGGATAGAAAAAGAGAAAGAAAGAGAGAAAGAGGGAGAGAGAGAGAGAGAAAGAACAAGCTTTTATGCCACAAGACGGGCAGCCAGCAGCAACTTCACTCTGGCTGTACCCTTCTCCAGAACATCACTCCATCTGAGATCATACATACCCAGGATGACTCGAGTATGGAACACATTCGTACAGCATAATGATGTCAACGAGATAAAGTCAGTTGATCAAATGAAAATGCTGGCCCACAGATGGCTCCAACTTCATCCTGTTCCCTACTTGTATGTCTCATAACAATAAAAATGCTTTCAAATGAGCTGATGTAGGTAACAGCTCTTAGCTTGCCAGTAAAGTTAGGAATCCTTAACCTGTAATATAGCTGTCAATAAAGCTAGGGATCCTTAACCTTGGGAGTTAGTTAAAGATTAGCCGGTATTCTCCCGGCCCGGGCCTTTTCCAAGTGGTGGCCCGGCCTTGGCTCCCTCTTTAGGGAGTGTCTGAGACCTAAGTCTCCCATGGGAGGAGGCACAAGTACCTCCTCATCTTTGGGACCAACTGTCCCCAGGCCTAGCCACAAGCTAGGCCTCTCTGGTCTGCCATCCCCGCCCCAAGGGGGCTAATGGGAATGACAGTCTTATGAGCTAAAAGCTCGGGCTCAGGCACCTACCCTACCCTAGAAGGGCTGGGCATGGTGTCGATCAAAGAGGGAGAGAGAGAGAGAGAGAGAGAGAGACATGAACAAGACTGCGGAACTTAAAGTGTGAGGGTAATCGGTCAGGAGAAAGTTGACAAGTATTACAGGAATGAGTATAGAGAAAGTTTGTGTGTGTGTGTGTGTGTGTGTGTGTGTGTGTGTGTGTGTGTACGGTGTTATGATGTGTGTGGTGGAGGGGGGAGGGGAGGGGAAGGGGGTCGTCAGGGGGGTATAAAATGCCTTTCAGTTGTTACCTGTTTGGGGTTGTCTGACGGTCAGAGAAAGTCGCTTCACACATAACGGATCCATGGTGAAGGTTGTGTGTGTGTGTGTGTGTGTGTGTGTGTGTGTGTGTGTGTGTGTGTGTGTGTGTGTGTGGTGTGTGTGTGTGTACTCACCTATTGTGGTTACAGGGGTCGAGACTCAACTTCTGGCACTGATCGCTACTAGGTCCTCTCTCTCCCTGCTCCATGAGTTTTATCATACCTCGTCTTAAAACTATGTATGGTTCCTGCCTCCACTACATCACTTGCTAGACTATTCCACTTCCTGACAACTCTATGGCTGAAGAAATACTTCCTAACATCCCTCTGACTCATCTGTGTCTTCAACTTCCAATTGTGACCCCTTGTTTCTGTGTCCCATCTCTGGAACATCCTGTCTCTATCCACCTTGTCTATTCCTCGCAGTATTTTGTATGTCATTATCATGTCTCCCTTGACCCTCCTGTCCTCCAGTGTCGTCAGGCCGATTTCCCTCAACCTTTTTTCGTAGGACAATCCCCTGAGCTCTGGGACTAGTCTTGTCGCAAACCTTTGCACTTTCTCTAATTTCTTGACGTGCTTGACCAGGTGTGGGTTCCAAACTGGTGCTGCATACTCCAGTATGGTGTGTGTGTCTGTCTTCCTCAATGAACTCCATCCCTCCTTCAGCCCTCCTTCAGCCCTCCTTCAGCCCTTCTTCAGTCCCCCTTCAGCCCCCTTTAGGGCGTTTTAAGTTTAATTTAGACTAATCTAGTTTGACGGTGCTGATCTCTGAGATAACAAGGGAAATCCTCGTCAGTTTAGCTTCAGATTTGGTGCTTCTAAATGGAAGGTTTGAATTAGATTTAGGCTGTGTGTGTGTCCTAATCTGCCACTTTTTGAATTGAAGAATTGGGGGGGGGGTATTTGTTTCAATGTGATAGCTAGTTAATGGTTCTTCCGATCCGCTTCAAACCTTCACCCACTGATATTCTCCTGCGCTATAAACTTGTGTGGGACTCTGTCGTGGTACTTGAGGGCTGGTGTTATGCAGTACTGGTATACCTTACTGGGATCATTGTGGTAGAGGGGCTGGTGTTATACAGTACTGGGATACCTTACTGGGATCATTGTGGTAGAGGGGCTGATGTTATACAGTACTGGGATACCTTACTGGGATCATTGTGGTAGAGGGGCTGGTGTTATGCAGTACTGGTATACCTTACTGGGATCATTGTGGTAGAGGGGCTGGTGTTATACAGTACTGGTATACCTTACTGGGATCATTGTGGTAGAGGGGCTGGTGTTATGCAGTACTGGTATACCTTACTGGGATCATTGTGGTAGAGGGGCTGGTGTTATACAGTACTGGGATACCTTACTGGGATCATTGTGGTAGAGGGGCTGGTGTTATGCAGTACTGGGATACCTTACTGGGATCATTGTGGTAGAGGGGCTGATGTTATACAGTACTGGTATACCTTACTGGGATCATTGTGGTAGAGGGGCTGGTGTTATGCAGTACTGGGATACCTTACTGGGATCATTGTGGTAGAGGGGCTGGTGTTATACAGTACTGGGATACCTTACTGGGATCATTGTGGTAGAGGGGCTGGTGTTATACAGTACTGGTATACCTTACTGGGATCATTGTGGTAGAGGGGCTGGTGTTATGCAGTACTGGGATACCTTACTGGGATCATTGTGGTAGAGGGGCTGGTGTTATACAGTACTGGTATACCTTACTGGGATCATTGTGGTAGAGGGGCTGGTGTTATGCAGTACTGGATACCTTACTGGGATCATTGTGGTAGAGGGGCTGGTGTTATACAGTACTGGATACCTTACTGGGGTCATTGTGGTAGAGGGCTGGTGTTATACAGTACTGGTATACCTTACTGGGGATCATTGTGGTAGAGGGGCTGGTGTTATGCATACTGGTATACCTTACTGGGATCATTGTGTAGAGGGGCTGGTGTTATGCAGTACTGGGTATACCTTACTGGGATCATTGTGGTAGAGGGCTGGTGTTATGCAGTACTGGTATACCTTACTGGGATCATTGTGGTAGAGGGGCTGGTGTTATGCAGTACAGGTATACCTTACTGGGTCATTGTGGTAGAGGGGCTGGTGTTATGCAGTACTGGTATACCTTACTGGATCATTGTGTGGAGAGGGGCTGGTGTTATGCAGTACGTGTATACCTTACTGGGATCATTGTGGTAGAGGGGCTGGTGTTATACAGTACTGGATACCTTAAATGGGATCATTGTGGTAGGGGGCTGGTGTTATACAGTACTGGTATACCTACTGGGGTCATTGTGGGAGAGGGGCTGGTGTTATACAATACTGGTATACCTTACTGGGATCATTGTGGTAGAGGGGCTGGTGTTATGCAGTACTGGTATACCTTACTGGGATCATTGTGGTAGAGGGGCTGGTGTTATGCAGTACTGGGATACCTTACTGGGATCATTGTGGTAGAGGGGTCTGGTGTTATACAGTACTGGGTATACCTTACTGGGATCATTGTGGTAGAGGGCTGGTGTTTATGCAGTACTGGTATACCTTACTGGGATCATTGTGGTAGAGGGGCTGGTGTTATGCAGTACTGGGATACCTTACTGGGATCATTGTGGTAGAGGGGCTGGTGTTATGCAGTACTGGGATACCTTACTGGGATCATTGTGGTAGAGGGGCTGGTGTTATGCAGTACTGGGATACGTTACTGGGATCATTGTGGTAGAGGGGCTGGTGTTATGCAGTACTGGGATACCTTACTGGGATCATTGTGGTAGAGGGGCTGGTGTTATGCAGTACTGGTATACCCTTTCGGGATCATTGTGGTAGAGGGGCTTTGGTGTTATGCAGTACTGGGATACCTTACTGGGATCATTGTGGTAGAGGGGCTGGTGTTATACAGTACTGGGATACCTTACTGGGATCATTGTGGTAGAGGGGCTGGTGTTATGCAGTACTGGGATACCTTACTGGGATCATTGTGGTAGGGGCTGGTGTTATGCAGTACTGGATACCTTACTGGGATCATTGTGGTAGAGGGGCTGGTGTTATACAGTACTGGGATACCTTACTGGGATCATTGTGGTAAAGGGGCTGGTGTTATGCAGTACTGGTATACCTTACTGGGATCATTGTGGTAGAGGGGCTGGTGTTTTTTGCAGTACTGGTATACCTTACTGGATCATTGTGGTAGAGGGCTGGTGTTATACAGTACTGGGATACCTTACTGGGATCATTGTGGTAGAGGGGCTGGTGTTATACAGTACTGGTATACCTTACTGGGATCATTGTGGTAGAGGGGCTGGTGTTATACAGTACTGGTATACCTTACTGGGATCATTGTGGTAGAGGGGCTGGTGTTATACAGTACTGGGATACCTTACTGGGATCATTGTGGTAGAGGGGCTGGTGTTATGCAGTACTGGATACCTTACTGGGATCATTGTGGTAGAGGGGCTGGTGTTATGCAGTACTGGGATACCTTACTGGGATCATTGTGGTAGAGGGGCTGGTGTTATGCAGTACTGGGATACCTTACTGGGATCATTGTGGTAGAGGGGCTGGTGTTATACAGTACTGGTATACCTTACTGCATCATTGTGTAGAGGGGCTGGTGTTATCAATATGTATACCTTACTGGGATCATTGTGGTAGAGGGGCTGGTGTTATGCAGTACTGGTATACCTTACTGGGATCATTGTGGTAGAGGGGCTGGTGTTATGCAGTACTGGTATACCTACTGGATCATTGTGGTAAGGGGCTGGTGTTATGCAGTACTGGGTATACCTTACTGGGATCATTGTGGTAGAGGGGCTGGTGTTATGCAGTACTGGTATACCTTACTGGGATCATTGTGGTAGAGGGGCTGGTGTTATGCAGTACTGGTATACCTTACTGGGATCATTGTGGTAGAGGGGCTGGTGTTATACAGTACTGGGATACCTTACTGGGATCATTGTGGTAGAGGGGCTGGTGTTATACAGTACTGGTATACCTTACTGGGATCATTGTGGTAGAGGGGCTGGTGTTATAAAGTACTGGATACACCTACTGGGATCATTGTGGTAGAGGGGCTGGTGTTATACAGTACTGGTATACCTTACTGGGATCATTGTGGTAGAGGGGCTGGTGTTATGCAGTACTGGGATACCTTACTGGGATCATTGTGGTAGAGGGTCTGGTGTTATACAGTACTGGTATACCTTACTGGGATCATTGTGGTAGAGGGGCTGGTGTTATGCAGTACTGGGATACCTTACTGGGATCATTGTGGTAGAGGGGCTGGTGTTATACAGTACTGGGATACCTTACTGGGATCATTGTGGTAGAGGGGCTGTGTTTTTGCAGTACTGGGATACCTTCACTGGGATCATTGTGGTTTGAGGGGCTGGTGTTATCAGTACTGGGATACTTACTGGGATCATTGTGGTAGAGGGGCTGGTGTTATGCAGTACTGGGATACCTTACTGGGATCATTGTGGTAGAGGGGCTGGTGTTATGCAGTACTGGTATACCTTACTGGGATCATTGTGGTAGAGGGGCTGGTGTTATGCAGTACTGGGATACCTTACTGGGATCATTGTGGTAGAGGGGCTGGTGTTATGCAGTACTGGGATACCTTACTGGGATCATTGTGGTAGAGGGGCTGGTGTTATGCAGTACTGGGATACCTTACTGGGATCATTGTGGTAGAGGGGCTGGTGTTAACAGTACTGGGTACCTTACTGGGATCATTGTGGTAGAGGGGCTGGTGTTTTTACAGTACTGGGATACCTTACTGGGATCATTGTGGTAGAGGGGCTGGTGTTATGCAGTACTGGTATACCTTACTGGGATCATTGTGGTAGAGGGGCTGGTGTTATACAGTACTGGGATACCTTACTGGGATCATTGTGGTAAGGGCTGGTGTTATACAGTACTGGGATACCTTACTGGGATCATTGTGGTAGAGGGGCTGGTGTTATACAGTACTGGTATACCTTACTGGGATCATTGTGGTAGAGGGGCTGGTGTTATACAGTACTGGGATACCTTACTGGGATCATTGTGGTAGAGGGGCTGGTGTTATACAGTACTGGGATACCTTACTGGGATCATTGTGGTAGAGGGGCTGGTGTTATGCAGTACTGGGATACCTTACTGGGATCATTGTGGTAGAGGGGGTGGTGTTTACAGTACTGGGATACCTTACTGGATCATTGTGGTAGAGGGGCTGGTGTTATACAGTACTGGGATACCTTACTGGGATCATTGTGGTAGAGGGGCTGGTGTTATGCAGTACTGGGATACCTTACTGGGATCATTGTGGTAGAGGGGCTGGTGTTATGCAGTACTGGGTATACTTTTCTGGGATCATTGTGGTAGAGGGGGCTGGTGTTATGCAGTACTGGGATACCTTACTGGGATCATTGTGGTAGAGGGGCTGGTGTTATACAGTACTGGTATACCTTACTGGGATCATTGTGGTAGAGGGGCTGGTGTTATGCAGTACTGGGATACCTTACTGGGATCATTGTGGTAAGGGGCTGGTGTTATACAGTACTGGGTATACCTTACTGGGGTCATTGTGGTAGAGGGGCTGGTGTTATGCAGTACTGGTATACCTTACTTTGGGATCATTGTGGTAGAGGGGCTGGTGTTTAACAGTACTGGATACCTTTCTGGGATCATTGTGGTAGAGGGGCTGAGTGTTATGCAGTACTGGATACCTTACTGGGATCATTGTGGTAGAGGGGCTGGTGTTATACAGTACTGGGATAACCTTACTGGGATCATTGTGGTAGAGGGGCTGGTGTTAATACAGTACTGGTATACCTTACTGGGATCATTGTGGTAGAGGGGCTGGGTGTTATGCAGTACTGGGATACCTTACTGGGATTTATTGTGGTAGAGGGGCTGGTGTTATGCAGTACTGGTATACCTTACTGGGATCATTGTGGTAGAGGGGCTGGTGTTATGCAGTACTGGTATACCTTACTGGGATCATTGTGGTAGAGGGGCTGGTGTTATACAGTACTGGATACTTACTGGATCATTGTGGTAGAGGGGCTGTGTTATGCAGTACTGGGATACCTTACTGGGATCATTGTGGTAGAGGGGCTGGTGTTATGCAGTACTGGATACCTTACTGGGATCATTGTGGTAGAGGGGCTGGTGTTATGCAGTACTGGGATACCTTACTGGATCATTGTGGTAGAGGGGCTGGTGTTATGCAGTACTGGATACCTTACTGGGATCATTGTGGTAGAGGGGGTGGGTGTTATGCAGTACTGGTATACCTTACTGGGATCATTGTGGTAGAGGGGCTGGTGTTATACAGTACTGGGATACCTTACTGGGATCATTGTGGTAGAGGGGCTGGTGTTATGCAGTACTGGTATACCTTACTGGGGTCATTGTGGTAGAGGGGCTGGTGTTATACAGTACTGGATACTTACTGGGATCATTGTGGTAGAGGGGCTGGTGGTTATACAGTACTGGTATACCTTACTGGGATCATTGTGGTAGAGGGGCTGGTGTTATGCAGTACTGGGATACCTTACTGGGATCATTGTGGTAGAGGGCTGGTGTTATACAGTACTGGTACCTTACTGGGGGTCATTGTGGGAGAGGGGCTAGTGTTTTTACAGTACTGGTATACCTTTACTGGGATCATTGTGGATAGAGGGGTGGGTTATACAGTACTGGGATACCTTACTGGGATCATTGTGGTAGAGGGGTGGTGTTTTCAGTATGGGATACCTTATGGGATCATTGTGGTAGAGGGGCTGGTGTTATGCAGTATGGTATACCTTACTGGGATCATGTGGAGAGGGGCTGGTGTTATGCGTACTGGTACCTTATGGGATCATTGGTAGAGGGGCTGGTGTTAGCAGTATGGTATACCTTACTGGGATCATTGTGGTAAGGGGCTGGTGTTATGCAGTATGGTATACCTTACTGGGATCATTGTGGTAGAGGGGCTGGTGTTATACAGTACTGGTATACCTTACTGGGATCATTGTGGTAGAGGGGCTAGTGTTTATACATTCTGGTATACCTTACTGGGATCATTGTGGTAGAGGGGCTGGTGTTGACAGTACTGGATTACCTTACTGGGATCATTGTGGTAGAGGGGCTGGTGTTATGCAGTACTGGTATACCTTACTGGGATCATTGTGGTAGAGGGGCTGGTGTTATACAGTACTGGTATACCTTACTGGGATCATTGTGGTAGAGGGGCTGGTGTTATACAGTACTGGTATACCTTACTGCGATCATTGTGGTAGAGGGGCTGGTGTTATGCATACTGGTAATACCTTACTGGGATCATTGTGGTAGAGGGGCTGGTGTTATCAGTACTGGTATACCCTTTCTGGGATCATTGTGGTAGAGGGGCTGGTGTTATGCAGTACTGGTATACCTTACTGGGGTCATTGTGGTTAGAGGGGCTGGTGTTATGCAGTACTGGTATACCTTACTGCGATCATTGTGGTAGAGGGGCTGGTGTTATGCAGTACTGGTATACCTTACTGGGATCATTGTGGTAGAGGGGCTGGTGTTATGCAGTACTGGTATACCTTACTGGGATCATTGTGGTAGAGGGGCTGGTGTTATACAGTACTGGGATACCTTACTGGAATCTCACAGGCCTCTGGAGTAAACACTCGGTTCCCACCTTACGGGGACTTATGCCCTTGGGGTGGGACCCTAGAGGTGGCACTTCGAGGGTGGTGCCTTGCGGGCGACACCTTGGGGGTGGCACCTTGGGATGACACCTTGGGGTGGCACCCTGGTGGTGGCACCCTGGAGGTGGAACCTTGGGGGGTGGCACTCTGAGGGTGGCACCCTGGGGATGGTACCCTGGTGGTGGTACTCTGTGGGTGGCTACCTGGTGGTGGCACTCGGGTGTGGCACCATGGAGGTGGAACCCTGGTGGTGGCACCATGGCGGTGGCACCCTGGGAATGGCACTCTGGTGGCACCCTGTAGTGGCACCCTGGTGATGGCACCCTGGTAGTGGCACCCTGGTGGTGGCACCCTGGAGGTGGCACCCTGGGGGTGGCACCCTGATGGTGGCACTCTGGGGGGTGCCATAGTCCATAGCTTTGAAACATCAAGCAGGATAATATCTTTTAACTCCCATTACTCCTCCCCCTAACCCCCTTTCCCAAACCTCCCCTTCCTCCCCCCATCTTCCATGACTCACCTCACCCCCAACCCCGTCTACTCATCTACCTGAGGCTGGGTAATTATCTACCTGCTCTTACGACGCAGTCAGACCCCTCCCCCACTGGGCACGAGGTTTCGGGAGCCGGCTTGCCCCGGGGCGGAAGTGGGTCAGGGTCAGAGAAAGTCAGGTGTGTGTGTGCAGCAGTGCTGGTGTCAGCAGCAGCAGTGCTGGTGTCAGCAGCAGCAGCAGTGCTGGTATCAGCAGCAGCAGCAGTGCTGGTGTCAGCAGCAGCAGTGCTGGTGTCAGCAGCAGCAGTGCTGGTATCAGCAGCAGCAGCAGTGCTGGTGTCAGCAGCAGCAGTGCTGGTGTCAGCAGCAGCAGTGCTGGTGTCAGCAGCAGCAGTGCTGGTGTCAGCAGCAGCAGCAGTGCTGGTATCAGCAGCAGCAGCAGTGCTGGTGTCAGCAGCAGCAGTGCTGGTATCAGCAGCAGCAGCAGTGCTGGTGTCAGCAGCAGCAGTGCTGGTGTCAGCAACAGCAGTGCTGGTGTCAGCAGCAGCAGTGCTGGTATCAGTAGCAGCAGCAGTGCTGGTGTCAGCAGCAGCAGTGCTGGTGTCAGCAGCAGCAGTGCTGGTGTCAGCAGCAGCAGTGCTGGTATCAGCAGCAGCAGTGCTGGTGTCAGCAGCAGCAGTGCTGGTGTCAGCAGCAGCAGTGCTGGTATCAGCAGCAGCAGTGCTGGTATCAGCAGCAGCAGCAGTGCTGGTGTCAGCAGCAGCAGTGCTGGGTCAGCAGCAGCAGTGCTGGTGTCAGCAGCAGCAGTGCTGGTGTCAGCAGCAGCAGTGCTGGTGTCAGCAGCAGCAGTGCTGGTGTCAGCAGCAGTAGTGCTGGTATCAGCAGCAGCAGCAGTGCTGGTGTCAGCAGCAGCAGTGCTGGTATCAGCAGCAGCAGCAGTGCTGGTGTCAGCAGCAGCAGTGCTGGTGTCAGCAGCAGCAGTGCTGGTGTCAGCAGCAGCAGTGGCTGGTATCAGCAGCAGCAGTGGCTGGTATCAGCAGCAGCAGTGCTGGTATCAGCAGCAGCAGTGCTGGTATCAGCAGCAGCAGTGCTGGTATCAGCAGCAGCAGTGCTGGTATCAGCAGCAGCAGCAGTGCTGGTATCAGCAGCAGCAGCAGTGCTGGTATCAGCAGCAGCAGCAGTGCTGGTGTCAGCGGCAGCAGTGCTGGTATCAGCAGCAGCAGTGCTGGTATCAGCAGCAGCAGCAGCAGTGCTGGTGTCAGCGGCAGCAGTGCTGGTGTCAGCGGCAGCAGCAGTGCTGGTGTCAGCGGCAGCAGCAGTGCTGGTGTCAGCGGCAGCAGCAGTGCTGGTGTCAGCAGCAGCAGTGCTGGTATCAGCAGCAGCAGTGCTGTTATCAGCACCAGCAGTGCTGGTATCAGCAGCAGCAGTGCTGGTATCAGCAGCAGCAGTGCTGGTATCAGCAGCAGCAGTGCTGGTATCAGCAGCAGCAGCAGTGCTGGTATCAGCAGCAGCAGCAGTGCTGGTGTCAGCGGCAGCAGTGCTGGTATCAGCAGCAGCAGTGCTGGTATCAGCAGCAGCAGTGCTGGTGTCAGCGGCAGCAGCATGTGCTGGTGTCAGCGCGGCAGCAGCAGTGCTGGTGTCAGCAGCAGCAGTGCTGGTGTCAGCAGCAGCAGTGCTGGTGTCAGCAGCAGCAGTGCTGGTGTCAGCAGCAGCAGTGCTGGTGTCAGCAGCAGCAGTGGTGGTGTCAGCAGCAACAGCAGTGCTGGTGTCAGCAGCAGCAGTGCTGGTGTCAGTAGCAGCAGCATCAGTGCTGGTATCAGCAGCAGCAGCAGTGCTGGTGTCAGCAGCAGCAGCAGCAGTGCTGGTGTCAGTGGCAGCAGCAGTGCTGGTGTCAGCAGCAGCAGCAGTGCTGGTGTCAGCGGCAGCAGCAGTGCTGATGTTAGGAGCAGCAGCAGTGCTGGTGTCAGCAGCAGCAGCAGTGCTGGTATCAGCAGCAGCAGCAGCAGTGCTGGTGTCAGCAGCAGCAGTGCTGGTATCAGCAGCAGCAGTGCTGGTATCAGCAGCAGCAGCAGTGCTGGTATCAGCAGCAGCAGCAGTGCTGGTGTCAGCGGCAGCAGTGCTGGTATCAGCAGCAGCAGTGCTGGTATCAGCAGCAGCAGCAGCAGTGCTGGTGTCAGCAGCAGCAGCAGTGCTGGTGTCAGCGGCAGCAGCAGTGCTGGTGTCAGCGGCAGCAGCAGTGCTGGTGTCAGCGGCAGCAGCAGTGCTTTCATCAGCAGCAGCAGTGCTGGTGTCAGCAGCAGCAGTGCTGGTGTCAGCAGCAGCAGTGGTGGTGTCAGCAGCAGCAGTGGTGGTGTCAGCAGCAACAGCAGTGCTGGTGTCAGCAGCAGCAGTGCTGGTGTCAGTAGCAGCAGTGCTGGTGTCAGCAGCAGCAGCAGTGCTGGTATCAGCAGCAGCAGCAGTGCTGGTGTCAGCAGCAGCAGTGCTGGTGTCAGCGGCAGCAGCAGTGCTGGTGTCAGCAGCAGCAGCAGTGCTGCTATCAGCAGCAGCAGCAGTGCTGGTGTCAGCAGCAGCAGTGCTGGTGTCAGCAGCAGCAGCAGTGCTGGTGTCAGCGGCAGCAGCAGTGCTGATTTTAGCAGCAGCAGCAGTGCTGGTGTCAGCAGCATGGCTGGTGTCAGCAGCAGCAGCAGTGCTGGTATCAGCAGTAGCAGCAGTGCTGGTATCAGCAGTAGCAGCAGTGCTGGTGTCAGCAGCAGCTGGAATGTTGTTGCTGACAGCACTGGAAAGTTGTGTGCGTGTGTGTGTGTGTATGTGTGTGTGTGTGTGTGTGTGTGTGTGTGTGTGTGTGTGTGTAGGTGTTTGGATGGATCAGGTGCGTAGATTGGTGGGCGGGGTGGGTGGGTTGGTGGGCGGGGTGGGTGGCTTAAGCAACCACAAGTACCGCTAACCCACTGTCACAGTGTGTCACAATGTAGCTACTGGGCCAGACTTAATAATAATAATAATAATAGTAATCTTTATTTCTACCATCATGATACAACTTATACAGACCATAGCTCACACCAATGACATACTACATAGAAAGTCCCTTCTTTGGTCAAATTTGTCCCCAGGATGCGACCCACACCAGTCCACTAACACCCAGGTACCTACTTACTGCTAAGTGAACGGGACAGCAGGTGTAATGAAACACGCCCAGTGTTTCCACCCTTGCCGAGGATCGAACCAGGGTGTGTGAGGCGAGAGCGTTGCCTACCAGGCCACAGGCCTGGTTGACCAGACGATCCTGGCCCATGGCCGGGCTCCGGGTCATGATAAAGCTCTACACAGAGCTTTGAAAAAAGGCGATAAAGCTCCATACTTAAATAACACTTTATAAAGCTCTATATTACTAATAATAATAATAATAATAATAATAATAATAATAATAATAATAATAATAATAATAATAATAATAATTTACCACAAAACTGACACCCACAGCCTTTAACCAGCGTGGCCTACGAAGACACTAGGCCTACTAAGGTAAGATTTTGTTGGACTTTTTAACCCGTGTGGGTTAGCCAGCCGGGATGACTCAAGAAAGTCATTGAGTCGTTCGTAAAAATCGCGGCTTTAAGCCGGCAAACTTGACTAACCACTTAGATAATACCACTGGAAAGTGGTGAACACTTTGTCCGTCCGTTTGTAATCTACACTTTCACGTACGTTAGTTTCAAGTACGTCAGTTTCACGTACGTCGGTTTTACGTACGTCAGTTTTACTTACGTCAGATATGGTTGGGCAGATTGTTGTGGATCAGGATTTTGGGAAAGATTTCCACAGTCTACCCGGTGTAAGATCGGACTCTGCAGTGTATTGAAAGAATTGAGACATGAGACTGGAACAGCACTGCAGGAGGCCTACTGGCACATACAAGGCAGGTCCTTCTCCAAAACACCCACGCATCTGTCCAACCCTTTCCCACAGCTTCTTGTTGTTTCAGAGGAAAATGCTAATTTTTGTAAGGGTAAATGCGTTTGGGTGGGACGGTGTGACGAGTGGGGTACCGCAAGGGTCTGTACTGGCCCCTCCTCCAGTAATGTTTGCAGGTTGTGTGAATGGTTTACCAGAAGGTATAGGGAAAAGATAGGTCTGTTTACAGATTATGCCAAAATATGAGCCATTGTAATGTTAAATTAGACTTTAGGGTGATCATAGGCACAGAGAGGAGATATGAAAATGACATACAAGGTTTGAGAGAGTTGATAGAGAAAATGAATCTTATATGCTGTAACACTGATGACAAGGAATCACACACACATACACACACACACACACACACACACTCACACACACACACACACACACACACACACACACACACACACACACACACACACACACTTACTAGGTGGACAGAGACAGGATGTTCCAGAGATGGGACACAGAAACAAGGGGTCACAGTTGGAAGTTGAAAACTTAGATGGGTCAAAGAGATATTAGGATGTATTTCTTTAGTCATAGAGTTGTCAGGAAGTGGAATAGTCTGGCAAGTGACGTAGTGGAGGCAGGAACCATATACAGTTTTAAGACGAGGTATGATATAGCTCATCGAGCAGGGATAGAGAGAACTCAGTAGCGATAATTGAAGAGGCGAGGCCAGGAGATATAACTCGACCCCTGCAACCACAAATAGGTGAGCAAATAGGTGAACACACACACAGCCGGAAACTGTGACTCGACCCTTGAAGCCACATACAGGTAAGTACATACACGTGCATGTACACAACCACAAGTCCCCCCTTGTCTATTCCTCCTCCTCCTTTCATTTGCTTGAGTACCTCACAACCCCCATCACCCCATCACCTCAAACTTTCACCCCCCCTTCCCAGCAGAGGAGCTCCACCTCCTGGTATCAGAGCCCGGCTCTTAGAAAATAACGCGAAGACAGTAACAGGTGCAATATTCACTGAAGGATAGCAAATACTGAGTATAAAGAAGAAAGAGAGAGAAAGAGAGAGAGAGAGAGAGAGAGAGAGAGAGAGAGAGAGAGAGAGAGAGAGAGAGAGAGAGAGAGAGAGAGAGAGAGAGAGAGAGAGAGAGAGAGAGAGATGAGGAATGCAAGGAGGAAGGGAGAGAGAGGGAGAGAACAGTAAGGGAAGTAGGTCGTAAGTTCAAGGTTATTCTCCCTTGGGTAATAAAGACAGTATCATCTATTTTATGTAAGTCAACCATCCACCCATGTTCTACTTGACCCATGATCCACTTGACCCATGATCCACTTGACCCATGATCCACTTGACCCATGATCCACTTGACCCATGATCCACTTGACCCATGATCCACTTGACCCATGATCCACTTGACCCATGATCCACTTGACCCATGATCCACTTGACCCATGATCCACTTGACCCATGATCCACTTGACCATGATCCACTTGACCCATGATCCACTTGACCCATGATCCACTTGACCCATGATCAACTTGACCCATGATCCACCTGATACATGATCCACTTGACTCATGATCCACTTGACCCATGATCCACTTGACCATGATCCACTTGACCATGATCCACTTGACCCATGATCAACTTGACCCATGATCCACCTGATACATGATCCACTTGACTCATGATCCACTTGACCCATGATCCACTTGACCCATGATCCACTTGACCCATGATCCACTTGACCCATGATCCACTTGACCCATGATCCACTTGACTCATGATCCACTTGACCCATGATCCACTTGACCCATGATCCACTTGACCATGATCCACTTGACCCATGATCAACTTGACCATGATCACTGATACATGATCCACTTGACCCATGATCCACTTGACCCATGATCCACTTGACCCATGATCCACTTGACCCATGATCCACTTGACCCATGATCCACTTGACCCATGATCCACTTGACCCATGATCAACTTGAACCATGATCCACCTGATACATGATCCACTTGACCATGATCCACTTGACCATGATCCACTTGACCCATTGATCCACTTGACCCATGATCCACTTGACCCATGATCAACTTGACCATGATCCACCTGATACATGATCCACTTGACCCATGATCCACTTGACCCATGATCCACTTGACCCATGATCCACTTGACCCATGATCCACTTGACCCATGATCCACTTGACCCATGATCCACTTGACCCATGATCAACTTGACCCATGATCCACCTGATACATGATCCACTTGACCCATGATCCACTTGACCCATGATCACTTGACCCATGATCCACTTGACTCATGATCCACTTGACCCATGATCCACTTGACCCATGATCACTTGACCCATGATCACTTGACCCATGATCAACTTGACCCATGATCCACCTGATACATGATCCACTTGACCCATGATCCACTTGACCCATGATCCACTTGACCCATGATCCACTTGACCCATGATCCACTTGACCCATGATCCACTTGACCCATGATCACTTGACCATGATCCACTTGACCCATGATCCACTGACCATGATCAACTTGAACCATGAATCCACCTGATACATGATCCACTTGACCCATGATCCACTTGACCCATGATCCACTTGACCATGATCCACTTGACCCATGATCCACTTGACCCATGATCAACTTGACCCATGATCCACCTGATACATGATCCACTTGACCCATGATCCACTTGACCCATGATCCACTTGACCCATGATCCACTTGACCCATGATCCACTTGACCCATGATCCACTTGACCCATGATCCACTTGACCCATGATCAACTTGACCCATGATCCACCTGATACATGATCTCACTTGACCATGATCCACTTGACCCATGATCCACTTGACCCATGATCCACTTGACCCATGATCCACTTGACTCATGATCCACTTGACTCATGATCCACTTGACCCATGATCCACCTGATACATGATCCATCTGATACATGATCCACTTGACCCATGATCCACTTGACCCATGATCCACTTGACTCATGATCCACTTGACCCATGATCCACCTGATACATGATCCACCTGATACATGATCCACTTGACCCATGATCCACTTGACCCATGATCCACTTGACTCATGATCCACTTGACCCATGATCCACCTGATACATGATCCACTTGACCCATGATCCACTTGACCCATGATCCACTTGACCCATGATCCACTTGACCCATGATCCACTTGACCCATGATCCACTTGACCCATGATACACCTGATACATGATCCACTTGACCCATGATCCACTTGACTCATGATCCACTTGACCCATGATCCACCTGATACATGATCCACTTGACCATGATCCACTTGACCATGATCCACTTGACCCATGATCCACTGATACATGATCCACTTGACCCATGATCCACTTGACCCATGATCCACTTGACCCATGATCCACTTGACCCATGATCCACCTGATACATGATCCACTTGACCCATGATCCACTTGACCCATGATCCACCTGATACATGATCCACTTGACCCATGATCCACTTGACCCATGATCCACTTGACCCATGATCCACCTGATACATGATCCACTTGACCCATGATCCACTTGACTCATGATCCACTTGACCCATGATCCACTTGACCCATGATCCACTTGACCCATGATCCACCTGATACATGATCCACTTTACCCATGATCCACTTGACCCATGATCCACCTGATACATGATCCACTTGACCCATGATCCACTTTACCCATGATCCACTTGACCCATGATCCACCTGATACATGATCCACTTGACCCATGATCCACTTGACCCATGATCCACTTGACCCATGATCCACCTGATACATGATCCACTTGACCCATGATCCACTTGACCCATAATCCACCTGATACATGATCCACTTGACCCATGATCCACCTGATACATGATCCACTTGACCCATGATCCACTTGACCCATGATCCACCTGATACATGATCCACTTGACCCATGATCCACTTGACCCATGATCCACCTGATACATGATCCACTTGACCCATGATCCACTTGACCCATGATCCACCTGATACATGATCCACTTGACCCATGATTCACTTGACCCATGATCCACCTGATACATGATCCACTTGACCCATGATCCACTTGACCCATGATCCACTTGACCCATGATCCACCTGATACATGATCCACTTGACCCATGATCCACTTGACCCATAATCCACCTGATACATGATCCACTTGACCCATGATCCCTGACCCATATCCACTTGACCCATGATCCACTTGACCCATGATCCACCTGATACATGATCCCTTGACCATCCGCCATATCCCGATGATACTACATGATCCACTTGACCCATGATCCACTTGACCATAATCCACCTGATCATGATCACTGACCCAGATCCACTTGACCCATGATCCACCTGATAATACACTTGACCCATGATCCACTTGACCATAATCCACCTGATACATGATCCACTTGACCCATGATCCACTTACCTGATCACTTGGACCCATGATCCACCTGATACATGATCCACTTGACCCATGATCCACTTGACCTATAATCACCTGATACATGATCCACTTGACCCATGATCCACTTGACCCATGATCCACTTGACCCATGATCCACCTGATACATGATCCACCTGACATGATCCACTTGACCCATGATCCACCTGATACATGATACCTGACTGATCCACTGATCATGATCCACTTGACCTAACACTGATACATGACACTTGACCCAGATCACTGACCATATCCACTTGCTGACCACTTGACCAGTCCACCTGATACATAATCCACTGATACATGATACACTTGACCCATGATCCACCTGATACATGATCCACTTGACCCATGATCCACTGCATAATCCATGATACTCACTTGACCCATGATCCACCTGATACATGATCCACTTGACCCATGATCCACCTGACCCATGATCCACTTGACCATGATCACTTGACCCATGATCCACCTGACCATAATCACCTGATACATGATACACTTGACCATGATCACCTGATCCATGATACACTTGACCCATGATCCACCTGACATAATCCACTGATCATGATCACACTGACCATGATCCACTGATACATGATACCACTGACCCATGATCCTGTTACAATACACCTGACCCATAATCCACCTGATACATGATCCACTTGACCATGATCCACCTGACCCATAATCCACCTGATACATGATCCACACAAACCTGACCCATAATCACCTGATACATGATACACTTGACCCATGATCCACCTGATACATGATACACTTGACCCATGATCCACCTGATACATAATCCACCTGATACATGATACACTTGACCCATGATCCACCTGATCACATGATACACCTGACATATCACTGATCACACTGTACTTGACCATGATCCACCTGACCCATAATCCACCTGATACATGATCCTGACCCTGATCACCGATACTGATACACTGACCATATCCACCTGATACATGATCCACTATGACCATGATCCACCTGACCCATGATCATGAACATATCACCTGATACATGATACACTTGACCCATGATCCACCTGATACCATGATACACTTGACCCATGATCCACCTGACCCATGATCCACCTGATACATGATACACTTGACCCATGATCCACCTGATACATGATACACTTGACCCATGATCCACCTGATACATGATACACTTGACCCATGATCCACCTGACCCATAATCCACCTGATACATGATACACTTGACCCATGATCCACCTGATACATGATACACTTGACCCATGATCCACCTGATACATGATACATGATACACCTGAACCATGATACACTGACCCATGATCCACCTGATACATGATACACTTGACCCATGATCCACCTGACCCATAATCCACCTGATACATGATCCACCTGACCCATAATCCACCTGATACATGATACACTTGACCCATGATCCACCTGATACATGATACACTTGACCCATGATCCACCTGATATCCATGATACGAAACTTGACCCATGACACCTGACACATTAATGATCACCTACCAAATATGATACATGATACACTTGACCCATATGATCATATCACTGATACATGATACACTTGACCATTATCCACCTGATCATGATCACTGATACCATGATCCACCTGATACATGATACACTTGACCATGATCCACCTGATACATGATACACTTGACCCATGATCACCTGACATAATACACTGAACTGACCACCTGACCCATAATCCACCTGATACATGATACACTTGACCCATGATCCACCTGATACATGATACACTTGACCCATGATCCACCTGACCCATAATCCACCTGATACATGATACACTTGACCCATGATCCACCTGATACATGATACACTTGACCCATGATCCACCTGACCCATAATCCACCTTTGATACATGATACCACCTTGACCCATGATCCACCTGATACATAATCCACCTGATACATGATACACTTGACCCATGATCCACCTGACCCATGATCCACCTGATACATGATCCACCTGATACATGATACACTTGACCCATGATCCACCTGATACATGATACACTTGACCCATGATCCACCTGATACATGATACACTTGACCCATGACCCCCAAACCCGACCCCACCCTATCCACCTGATACATGATACACTTGACCCATGATCCACCTGATACATGATACACTTGACCCATGATCCACCTGATACATGATACACTTGACCCATGATCCACCTGATACATGATACACTTGACCCATGATCCACCTGATACATTGATACACTTGACCACCATGATCAAACCTTTACCCATAATCCACCTGATACATGATCCACCTGACCCATAATCCACCTGATACATGATACACTTGACCCATGATCCACCTGATACATGATACACTTGACCCATGATCCACCTGATACATGATACACTTGACCCATGATCCACCTGACCCATAATCCACCTGATACATGATACCTACCTGAAACCGCCATAATCCACCTGATACATGATACCCCCTTTACCCATAATCCACCTGATACATGATCCACTTGACCCATGATCCACCTGATACATGATACACTTGACCCATGAATCCAACCCTGATACATGATACACTTGACCCATGATCCACCTGATACATGATACACTTGACCCATGATCCACCTGATACATGATACACTTGACCCATGATCCACCTGATACATGATACACTTGACCCATGATCCACCAAAGAACCCCATAATCCACCTGATACATGATACACTTGACCCATGATCCACCTGATACATGATACACTTGACCCATGATCCACACCCTGATACATGATACACTTGACCCATGATCCACCTGATACATGATACACTTGACCCATGATCCACCCGAAAACATGATACAACTTGACCCCTGATCCACCTGATACATGATACATTTGACCCATGATCCACCTGACCCATACGTCGACCGTACAGATACACCAAACTGATCCACCTGAAACATAAAGAACTTGATACAAAAGATTCATTAATTATATATCAACTATTTTTAAATTTATTATTTGACCTATGATCCACTGATTTTTATTTTTATTATTACTTTGTACCTATGATTATTTGACCCATTAATCACCTGATATTGATTTACTTGACATGATCCACTGTATACATGATACACTTGACCATATCCACCTGACCATAATCACTGATACATGATCACTTGACCATTTATCCCCTGATACATGATACATTGACCCATGATCATGACCATAATTCACCTGATATGTACATTGACATGATCACTGATAATGATACACTTTACCTGATCCACCTGACCCATAATCCACCTGATACTGATACACTTGACCCATGATCCACCTGATACATGATACCTTGACCCATGATCCCGACCATAATCCACTGATACAGATCCACTTGACCATGTTCCACCTGAACATGATACATTGACCCTTGATCCCCTGACCAAAGTACGACGTACAGCAGTACGCCAAACGTTGCTATCCTGACGTATGCTGAAAATTTTTAAAGGGATGACGTTTGACACTCCAGCAAAAAAGTGTTTTTTTTTATTATTAATTTATTATTATTTAATTAATCAATTATTATTTCTTATATTTTATTATTATTATTTATTATTATTTATTAATTTATTTTTATTTTTTAATTTATTATATTATTATTATTATTATTTGTATTATTTAATTATTATTGTTATATTTATTATTTATTATTATTATAATTAATTAAATATTATTAATTATTATTATTATTATATTGTTATTATTACGATTAAATTATTATTATTACTATTTTATTATTATTTTTATTATTATTGTTTTTTTATTAATTATTATTTAGTATTATTAATTTAATTAATATTATTAATTATTAATATTAATTGTTATTATATTATTAATTATATTATTTATTATTGTTTGATTTAATTTATCACACCGGCCGTATTTCCCCACCAAAAGGCAGGGTGGCCCCCGAAAAAGAAAAACCTTCACCATCATATTCCCCACAATCCATCACTGTTTTTGCCCAGAAGGTGCTTTTAGCTTTTACACTACTAGTTTTTTGTTTTAAACTGCCGCAAAACATTAACAACCCCTCCTTCCAGAGTGGCAGGGCACTGGTAAGCTTTTCCCAATGCTCCAGGACCCCCAAGTTCCGGCCCCCTGCCCGGTTTTTCCCTGAATCCCCCTTCAATAAATTTGTTACTTTGTCTTTTGGCTCACAACCTTCCAACAGCAACGTCCAGTAAATTAAAAACCATTTTGTTCTCGCATTTCACCTACTCCTATCAAAACACCGCTTTTTCAAACGGCCCAAAATGGCCTGCCTGAAGTCCGCAAAGGCCCCCCTCGCCAACAAAAACCTCCTTTAACCACCTCCCCTCCCTCCAACGCCTTTTCCCTAAGGCCCGCCGAACCCCTACCCCGCCTTCCTCGCACCTACAGACTGAAAATACACTCTTTGGAAGTCCATTCCTGTTTATATTTATTTTTGCTCCTCATTCCTGTCTCTACATTGTCCCGGAACCACCCTCAACAACCCTTTCCCTCCAGGCCCCTCCTGGAAACAACAGTTTTTTGGTAATCCCCCCCCGCAAACCTCCTCCTAACTTCCAAACCTAACAATTCTCTGGGCATTTAATATTCAACCCCACAAAACATTTGCCTCAAGACCACGAACATCTTCCAGCTGCCTCCAGCCCCTTTCTGTCCACTCGCCTGGACAACATTCCCCATCCACACCACGCTTCCACACCCATTAGTAAGAGCGTTGTTAAAAACGCCTAACTCCCCTTCAATACATTCCCCTCTTTTGGCCTCCCAAGGACAAAGTTTTTCTTTTTCATCCCGACAGAACTCCTAAGTGCAAACCACCACCGGTTCCTTTTTTTCGCCGCATCAATTAGGGAAATGATTCATCCACCCCTCATGCTTTCTGCACCCATTCCGCTGACACCACGTCCCCACTCCCAAAATTATCTGAATTAAATACGTTTCACCCTCCCTCCATACTCTCCCCCCTCCCTCCTAATCTGAGTATTCAAGCTTTTCATCACCTAATCCTCTTTTTTTTGGTATCCTCATAAACCTTACTCCCTTTTTTTCCTGTAAATTCACCTTTTAATTTTCGCGCCCCTTTTCCTTTTTTTGCAACACACCCTAGACCAAAATTCATATTCCACCAAACTCTGGGCAACTATTCTCTTCTGAAATCTCCCAAGAGCGCAACAAGTTGTCATCAGCAAAAGAGCACTTTTGAAACAACTCCCCACTTTGTGGTGTGATTCGTTTGATCTTTTTAACCTACCCACGCCCCACTTGCAAGACCCTCGCATTTACTTTCTCTCCTCTTTACAAACCGCCAATCTTATAAATACTATTTTAAACAACCACGGTTGAACATCCACAAACTCCTTGTGGCTAAGGCCTACTTTTTTAACTGGGGAAAACAATTTCCCTCTTTCGCTACAATACCTCCTAAACTTTGAGCCCTACCTATCCCTTCGATAAACCCTCTTCACTGCTTTTCGAGGTTTCCGACCCTCCTACACCAATAACTCTTTTTGCAACATCCCGCCACAATTGCCCGCCCCTAATCCCAACCCTGGTTCCCATAAAACCCTTTTTTTTTTCCAAAGTCCAAATAAATGCCTCAAAGAACCTCGCTTTTTTAGCCACTATAATCTAAATACTGTTTTCACATTAATATGTTTTTTTCATTCATTTTTTTTTCAGCTGGAAAACCACACCTGGTTCCACCAACACCCCCTATCCTTTTTATCCCTAAAAGCGCCCTCCTTGTTTATTTCCATCTTGCTATCCGTAATTTTGTCTCCGTCCCTACCTCTTTAATTTTCTTTCAATTTATAACTCTACCATAAAACACTTTACCAGGTACACTTTCAACAGACTTATCCCCCTAGTAAATTTTTGCACTCTCTTTTTTTTATCCCGTTGGCCTTTATACAAAAGGAAACTATGCATGCTCTCCTTGGGCCCAATCATCCCGTGGTAACCAGTTTTACCCTCTTCCATACATTTAATTAAATAATTGCACCAACCCCTCCAAAACTTATATAATCATCCCAACCTGGCTTTTTAACATTTTTCTATCGTTTATCCCACATCCAATCCCGGCTGCCTTAACCCGCTTTCATTTTAACCTACTGCCCTCACGGAAAAATACTTCCCCCCACACTCACAACTGGCTCTTCCCCCTCACTCCTACAATATGTTATTCGGTGGAGGGGCCCTTCCCTTTGCCCTATAGCACGAATTCACAGCTTTCCGCTATCTTTCCAATCCAACATTTTAACAATTTTTTCCCTCAAAATATTTCCGTCCCATCTTCCAATACCCCTCTAACTCTCCAATTTAATAAACTCCCCCTCACGAATTTTTTTTTTTTTTTAACCTGACAAATTTCCCGCATGTTGTTTTCTTTTCCCTAGGCTTTTTCCTTGACTTGTTTAAATCTCACTCCCTCCCAAAACTTTTTTCCTTATTTTTTCCAACAAAAATTTTGTTTGATAACATCCTCCACCCACCTCTCTTTGCTTCTCTTTTTGAACATGGCTTCCACCATCCTCTTAACTTTCTCTCCTTTTTTCGTCCATATACCTTCCGCCTCCTTTGGGCCGCATCACTTTCCCGTACTTTTTGTAAAAAACTTGGAGGGGGGGGGGGGGGGGGGGGGGGGGCATGATGCCCTAACTTTCTTTTGCCTCCCCTTTACTACTCTCCTTGTTACATCCATTCATTCTTTCACCAATCTCTTCCTCTTCCCCTCCCTGCAACACCACTTTTCACTGTAACACACAAAACTTCTGCTGAACACTCCTAAAACACTTACATTTTTAAACCTACCCCCATACCTCGTCGACCCCATTGCCTAAAATGCTCCTCATTACCCATCTATCCTCCAATAGCGTGTTTTTTATATCTTTAACCCTAACTGGCCCTCCCTTTTAAAGTTTTTTATAAAAACCTTCCACCTCTCTTCCTCTTCCCTTGATGCCTTCCTAATTCTCCCCTTGTATCCAATCTAAACCCTTTTTTACTCTCAGTTGTAGCTAAGGCATCTTAAAAGTTGAATTCTGATTTATATCTGTGGCCCCCCCCTCTATAAAACATGTTACATCCCTGAAAGTCCCCTACTCAACAAGTCCCCCCCCTTTTAAGCTAAAACCAATAACCATAATCCCCCAACAAAACCTACTTGTCCCCCCATTTTTCCCGCCCCTACATCAAAAATATCGTGGTTAATACTATTTATCGGCTATCCTTTTTTTTCTAAATATGTATTACCTATAACTTTAAACCCCTTTTTCCCTATACAAAAGTTTCAAATCAAAAGGGCTCTCCCCCATTTAGCAATTTAACACCTGGCAAACCCCCCAAAACTTGTACCTAACCATACACAACCAAACCCCTCTCCTTAAAAGTTTTCCCTTCCCTACTTTAGCATTCAAGTCCCGCCTACCCACAAATTACTCCTCTCCACTTTGGTTCCAAAGGCTTCCTATACATTCCCCTTTAAACAATTCCCCAAAATTCGCTCCTCTCTCCTCTGGGCATTTCCCTCTCCTTACGGGGGGGGGGGAGGGTGCCATACAACCTTATTATGACCCACTTCCTCCGCATCACCAAACCTTACTTTAATCCACATAATTTTCCCCTGAATTTAACACATTCCAAATATTTCCTTCTTTTTTTCTTCTCCTTCCATAACTGATTTGCATAGTTAACATTAGCTGCCCTTACCGAGCCTTCCTTGTTGCTCTAACTCTCTCAAGAATTTACCCTACCAGATTTAATCTCATTTATTTTTTCCCTACCCACTGAAAACTCCTCCTACCCCCTTCCAGCTTTTGTTTTTTCGCTTAGGGCCAGGACATCCAACTTTCTTTCATTCATAAGCATCAGTCAAATCATCCCCGTTGGGCGGGGGACCATCCGCACTACATCCACGCAACATTTTTAAAAGCCAACCCAAGTTTTTTTTTATAAATTTTTTTTTTCTACCTTCCTTCTCTTTTATTAGTAATTGTATACCAGGGAGAAGGGGTTACTAGCCCATGGGGCTTTCCCCCCCGGCATTTTTTTTTTAGTCGCCTCATACGACACGCAAAAAAATGGCTTTTACAGAAGGAAAGATTTTCCTTTTCCACTGCCGCCATGGACAATAGAAGATAATTAAAAAAGAACAAGAGCCTATTTAGAAAAAAAGGAGAAAAACCCTAGATGTAATGTTATATATATATTAGCATGTGGCGTGGTCTGTGAAAGTGGTTAACCAAAGTGAGAAGTAGGAGTTAGCAAGATAATTCCCTGTTATCTAGCGGTGTTTTTTTAATGAAAACAGAAAAAAAAAGAAAACCCAGAAAAATCCCAACCATCATGCCAAAACAGTTTACAGGGTTTTTTGTTTTCACAGTCCATCCTGGCAGGGACGCGGTTAGTTAACTTCCCCCCGCCGGGTGGGTTGGGTCTGTCCTACCAACCTAACTAAACCGTATTTATTTATTAATTGGTTATTTATAATATTATTATATTATATTAAATGTTTTTATTAGTAGTATTTATTATTTATTATTTGTCGAAAAAACTGCGCCCCACCCCATAAAGCCTAAAACCCACAACCACCCCAGAAACCCACCCACTCACCCAGAACCCACCCAACCCACCCAGAATCCACCCACCTCACCCAGAACCCACTCCTACCCACGACGCCCAGAAACCCACCCACCCACGCCAAAAACCCACCCACTCACCCAGAACCCACCCCACGTCCACGCTTGCCCAGGAACCCTTACGCCAACTCAACGAAACGCTAAAACCACCCAACTCCCACCCAGAACCCTCCCCACCTCACACCGAAAAACCCACCCACTCCACCCCAAGAAACCCCAAAACCCACTGTTCAACCCCAGAAACCAAACGCCACTCCCACCCAGAACCCACCCCACACCAACCCAGAAACCCACCCACCCACCCAGAACCCAACACCCTTCTTCAACCCAGAAAAACCCACCCACAATGCCAACCTTAACCCACCCACTCACCCCAGAAACCTCACCCACTCAACCCAATAAAAGAAACGCAAAACACCCACTTAACCCAGAACCGCACCCCACTCAACATCAGAAACCCACTTCCACTCAAAAAGGGCAACCCAGAAACGCGCACCCACTCACCCAGAAACCACCCACCGCACCACCAGAATTCCACACCCCACCCACACCCACCCTAGAAAACCCCACCCCCACTCCCTCAGCCAGAGTCCGCACCCCCCTCCCACCCAGAACGCCACACCCACCCACCCCGAACCCACCCCACTCACCAGGCCAGAACGCCCCCCACTCCAACTCCAAGAAACCGCCACCCAACCCACCAACCCAGCACTACCACCCACCTTCACCCCAAAAACGCCACCCCACGTCCACCCAGAACCCAACCCCAAACCCACCCAGAAAAATCCACACGCCACCCCACCCAAACCCACCCACTCACCCAAGAAATAACCCCACGCCGACCCAGAATTCCCACCCCACTCCACTGCCAGAAACCCCACCCACTCACATACCAGGAACCCCACCCACTCCCACCCCAGAACCCAACCCCAAACCCCCTCCACCCAGAACCCACCACCCCCACCCCACCAGAAACCCCACCCCACCTCAACCCAGAAAACCCCCAACCCACTTCACTAAGGAAACCCTCCCAAACCCACCCAGAACCCACCCAACTCACCCAAAACCCTCCCACTTCATCCAGAACCCACCCCACCCACATTCACCCCAGAACCCACCCCCACCACCCAGACCCACCCCCACTCTCCACCAGAAACCCACCCACTCAACAGAGAACCCCACCTCCACTCACAACCAGAACCCACCCACTCATCCAGAACGCCACCCCACTCCACCAGAAGCCCACCCACCCCCCGCAGAAACCCAACCCACTCATCCCAGAAACCCCACCCACCCTCACCCAGAACCCCACCCACTTCACAACCAGAAACCGCGCACCCACTATCAGAAAAACCCACACCACATCAACCCAGACAAAACCCCACTCCCACCAACTCCAACCAGAAACCCACCCCACTCATCCAGAACCCGCCACCCAACTCCACCCAGAAACCCAAAACCTTCATCCAGAACCCACCCAGAACCCACTCACCCACCCAGAAACCCTCCCACTCTCGCCAAACAGAAAAACCCAGAAACCCCCACGCCACTCCGCCCCACCCAAAAACCAGAACGGCCACCCACCTCGCCCCATCAGAAAAACTCCAGAACCCACCCACTCGCCCACCCAGAAAATCCCCAGAACCCACCCCACTTACGCCCCTCCAAGAAAAAACCCAGAACCCCCATACCCACTCTGCCCGCCCAATCCCAGAAAAACGCCAGAAACCCCACCGCCCACTCGCCATCCAGAATAAACCCAGAACCCACCCACTACTAGTCCAGTTTCGCCCCCACTCCAGGAAAAACCCAGAAAACCGAGGGCCCACCACAATTTCCCGCCCATCCAGAAAACCCAGAACCCACTCCCACTCCCGCCCATCACCAGAAAATCCAGAACCCAACACCACTTATCGCCCCATCCCAAAGAAACCGCAAGAACCCCACCCACCGCCCGGCCCTATCCAGAAAAACCCAGACCCACCCACTCCGCCCACTCCATAAAAAACCCAGAACCCTCCGCCACTCGGCCCCATCCAGAAAAAAACCCAGAAACCCACCCAACTCCACCCCATTCCAGAAAACCCAGGAAACGGCCCCACCCACATCGCCCACCCGGACGCCACCCAACTCGCCCACTCCCGGGAAACCCACTCCAACTCCGGCCCACCACCAGAAACGCGCCACCCCAACTCGCCCACCCGGAACCGGCCCTACCCAGACGGAAGGGTTTTTTCCGGGCAGCCCTCTCCCAGCCACACCCTCTGTGGGGACGTCAGATGCTTTGAAATTTTTTTAAGTTTTTTAGAGGCTCCTGGGGAAGAATGTTTGGGGGAGAATGTGTGGGGTGGAAGAAATTGTTGGGGGGGAGAAAATGTTTTTTGGGGAAGAAAGTTTTTGAGGTTGTTTTTTTTTGGGGGAGAATGTTTGGGGGGAGAATGTTTTGAAAAGAATTGTTGGGGTGTTTGGGGGAGAATAGTTTTTGGGTGGTTGGGTAGAATGTTTGGCGAAGAAATGTTGTGGGGAGAACTTGGGTGTTTGTTTGGGAGAAATTTTTTTGGGGGAGAATGTTTTGGGGAGAATTGTTTGGAAAAAGAATGGTTATTGGGGTGTTGGGAAAGAATGTTGGGTGTTGAGAAATGTGGGGTGGTTTTTTGGGAGAAAATGGTTTGGGGAGAAATGTTTTAGGGTTGTTTGGGGAGAATTGTTGAAAAGAATGGTTTTTGGGGGTTTGTTTGGGGAGAATGTTTTTTTGGTGAGAAAATGTTGGGGGAGAATGTTTTTGGTGGTGTTTTTTTGGAGAACTGTTTTGGGGAGATATGTTTTGGGGAGAAATGTTGGAAAGAATGTTTGGGGTGTTGGGAGAAATGTTTTTGGGGTGTTTGGGGAAGAAATGTTTGGGGAGTCGGTGGTTTTTGGGGGGGAAATAGTTGGGGAGAATGTTGTTGGGGAGAATTTGGGGAAGATTGCTGGGAGGAATGTTTGATGATTAATGTTTTGATTTTGGAGAATGTTTGGGGGAGAATGTTGTTTTTTGGGGTGTTTTTGGAGGAGAATGTTTGGGGTGGTTTGGGGGAGAATGTTTTTTGGGGAGATATTTTTGGGGTGTTGGGGAGGAATGTTGAAATGTGTTGGGGAGAATGTTTTTTTTTTTGTGTGTTTTTTTTTTGGGGAAAATGTTTTTTTGGGGTGGTTTTTGGAAGAGGAAATGTTTTGGGGTGGGTTTGGGGAGAAAAATGGTTGGGGAAAATGTGGGGGTGTTGGGGAGAAATGTTTGGGTGTTGCTTTGGGGGAGGAATGGTTTGGGGAGAAAGTTTTTTGTTTGGAAGAAATTGTTGGGGAGAAAAAAAATGTTGGGGAGATTTGTTTTTTTGGGGGTTGTTGGGGAGAATGTTTTTGAGTTGGGTTGGGGAAAGAATTGTTTTGGGGTGTTGGGGGAGAATGTTTTTGGGTGTTGGGGAGAATGTTTGGGGGAAGAAAATGGTTTTTTGATGTTGTTTTTGGGGAGAAGGTTTTGGGATGTTTGGGAGAAGTGTTTGGGTGTTTTTTTTTTTTTTTGGGGAGAATTTTGGGGTGTTTTGGGGGAGAAATGTATATTATAGGGGGTTTTGGGGAGAATGTTGGTGTGTTTTTTATTGGGGAGAATGTTTGGGGGAGAATGGTTTTTGGGAGTCCCGAACAAGTTTAGGGGAAGAAATGTTATAATTTTTTGGGTGTTTTATGGGGAGAAAATGTTTTTTTTTTTATATTGGGTGGTTTTATATGGGGAAAGAATGTTATTGGGGGGGTGTGAGGGGAGAATGTTTGGGGTGTTTGGGAGAATGTTTTTGAATGTGTTTTTTGGGGGAGAAAATGTTTCGGGTGTTGGGAAGGAATGTTTTGGTGTTTTGGGGAGAAAAGTTTTTTTGGGGTTTTTGTGGAGAATGTTGGGGGAGATGTTTTTTGGGGTGTTGGGAGAATGTTATTTATGATTGTGTTGGGGAGAATGTTTTTTGGGGTGTTTTATTGGGGCGAATGTCTTTTGGGATGGGGTTTGGGGAGAAAACAATGTTTTTTTTTGGGGTGTTTGGGGAAATGTTTGAGGGGTTGGGGGGAGCGTTCTTTTTTTGGTGGTGTTTTTGGGGAGAACATGTTTGGGTCGTTTTTGGGGAGATGTTGAGGTGTGTATTTTTTATTTGGGGGAAAATGTTGGTGTGTGGGGGAGAATGTTTTGGGTGTTTTTTGGGGGAGAACAATGGTTGGGGAGAAATAGGTTCGTGGTGTTTTGGGGTAGGACTGTTTGGGGCCGTTTTTTTTTTGGGGAGAAAATGGTTTGGGTCTGGTTTGGGGAGAAGGTTGGTGTGGTTTGGAGGATCCTTTTGGTGTGTTTGAGGGGGAATGTTTTGGAGCGGTATGGGAGAAAGAACTGTTTGGGGTGGGTTTGGGAGAATTTTTTGGTTGTGTTGGGCGAAACATGTGTGGGGTGTTGGGGGGAGAAATGTTTGGGGTGTTTTGGGGAGTATATGTTGGGGCTGTTTGGGGAGAAATGTTGGGGTGTTGGGGAGGAATGTTTTTTTTTGGTGTGGGGGTTTTTGGAGAGAATGTTTTTGGGGTGTTTTTGGGGAAAATGTTTTTGGGTGTGTTGGGAGTTGGTGGAAATGTTGGGTGTTTTGGGGAGAAATGGTTTGGTGGTTTGGGGAGATAGGTTTTTTTTATTGGGGGTTGTAGGGGAGTAATGGTTTGGGGTTGGGCTGGGATAATTGTTTGGGGTGTTTTTTGGCCGAGAATGTGTGGGGTGGGTTGGGGAAAATGTGTTAGGGTGTTTTTGGGGAGAATGTTTTTTTGGTGTGGGTTGGGGGAAGAATGGTTATGGTTGGGTTGGAGAAGAATGTTTTTTGTGGAGTTTTTTTATGGGGAGGAGAAAAGTTGGAGCGTTTTTTGGGGAGAAAATGTGTTTTGATGTTGTTTGGGAGAGACAGTTATTTGGGGTATGTTTTTGGGGAGAATGTTTTTGGGGATGTTTTGTGGGACAGAAGTTGTTGGGTGTTTATTTTTTTTGAAGGAGAAACGTTTCGTGGTTTTGTTTTTTTTTTGGCGGAAGAAATTGGTTTGGGGGGTGTTTGGAGGAGGAAATGTTGGTGGGTGTTTTTTTTTTGGGGAGAAATGTTTTGGCCGTGTTGGGGAGAAGGTTTTGGTTTGGTGTTTTGGGGAGAATGATTGGGGGTGTTTTTTGGAGAGCAATGTATTTGGGGTTGTTTTTTATTTTTTTTTTTTGGTGAGAATTGTTTTTGGGGTGTTGGGAGAAATGTTGGGGTGTTTTTTTTGGGTGTGTTGGGGAGAAAATGTTGATGTTGTTGGGGGAAGAAATTGTCTTGGGGTGCCTATTTTAGAATGTCTTTGGGGTGTTTTGGGGGAAGAAAATGTTTTGGGGATGTTGGGGAGAAATGATGGGGTTTTGTGTGGGGAGAAATATGTTTTTTGGGGTGTTTTGGAGAATGTTGTGGGGTGGTTTTGGGGAGAATGTCCCCCCGGGATGTTTGGGGAGAATGTTCTGGGTTGTTTTTGGGGGAAGAAATGTTTGGGGGTGTTGGGGAACATGTTGGTGTTGGGGGAGTCCGAATGTTTGGGGTTGTTTGGGGAGAATGTTGAGGTGTTGGGAGAATTTGGGGTTTTTTGGGGAGAATGTTATTTTTATGGTGTTTTATTTTGGGGAGAATTGTTTTTGCGGTGTTGGGGAGAAAGTTTTTTTGTTTGGGTGTTTTGGGGGAGAATGTTTTTTTGGGGGGTGGTTTTGGGGGAGATATGGGTTTTTTTTGGGGTTTTTTTGGGGAAATTGTTGGGGTGTTTTTGGGGAGGAAAAATGTTGGGGGCGTTTGGGGAGAATGTTGGGAGGTTTGGTTTTTGGGGGAGAAATTTTTGGGAAGTGTTGGGGAGAATGCAAGGTGTGGTTTTGGGGAAGAATGTTTTGGGGGTGTTTGGGGAGAATGTTTGTTAGGGTGGTTTTTTTTTTTTGGGGGAAGAATGTTATGGTGTTGTTGGAGAAAGTTTTGGGGTGTTGAAGGCGAATGTTTATTGGTTTTTGTTGGGGAGAATTTTTTTGGTGGTTTGGGGAGAATGTTTTTTTGGTGTGTTTGGGAGAATGTTTGGGTGTTGTTTTGGGGAGAATGTTTTGTGTGTTTTGGGGAGAATGTTGGTGTGGTTTTTTGGGGAAGAAAATGTTGGGGTGTTTTTTTTTGGGAAAAAGAAAAAATGTTGGGTGGGTTTTGGAGAAGAATTGTTTTTTGGGGTGGTTGGGAGAATGTTTTTTGGGTGTTTTGTTTTTGGGAGAAATGTTTGGTGTTGTGGTTTTGAGGAGAATTGTTTGTGGTGGTTTGGGGAGAAATGTTGTGGGGGTTTGTTGGGGGGAAGAATGTTTTTGGCGGGTTGTTTTTTTGGGGGAGAATGTTTTTTTGTTGGGGGTGGTTTTTTGTTGGGGGAAGAATTGGTTGGGGTGGGTTTGAGGAGAAAGTTTTTTTTTGGGGGTGTTTTTGGGGAAAATATATTGGGTGTGGGCTGGGGAAGAAAAAGTTTTTGGGTGGTTTTGGGGGGGAGAATGTTTTGGGGTGTTTGGGAGAATGTTGGGTGTGGGTTTTTTTGGGGAAAATGTTGTTGGGTGGTGTTTGGGGGAGAATGTTTTGGGGTGGTTGGGTAGAATGTTTTTTTGGGGTGTTTTGGGAGAATGTTTGGGTTGTGGTTGGGGAGAAATGGGGGGGGGGGGGGGGGGGGGGTGTTTTTTTGGGGGAAAAGGAAAATGTTTTTGGAGGTGTTTTGAGGGAGAATGTTGTGGGGTGGTTTTGGAAGAAATGTTTGGGGGTTTGGTTTTGGGGGAGAAGGTGGGGTTTTGGGGGGAAAGAAATGGTTTGGGGTGGTTGTGGGAGAAATGTTTTGTGTGTTTGGGGGAGTTATGTTGGGTGTGGTTATTGGGGAGAATGGTTTTGGGGGGTTGTTGGGGAAAAATGTTTGGGGGGTGTTTGAGGGAAGAATGTTTTTGGGGGTGTGTTTTTTTTTGAGGAGAAATGTTTGGGGGGGTTGGGAGAATGTTTTGGCGGTTGGTTTGGGGGGAAAAAAATGTTTTTGGGGGTGCTTTTTTTGGGGGAAATGTTTGGGAAATGTTTGTGGAAATGTTTGGGGTGTGGGTATGGGGGAGAATTTTTGGTGTGTTTTTTTTGGGGAGAATGTTGGGGGGGTTTTTTTGGGGAGAATGTTGGGGGTGTTTGGGGAAATGTTTTTGGGGGTGTTTTTTGTGAGAATGTTTTTTGGGTGTTTGGGGAGAATGTTCGGGGTGTTGGGGGAGAAAGTTTTTTGGTGGTGATTTTTTGGGGGGAGAATGTTTTGGTGTGTTGGGGGGGAACGAATGTTTTGGTGTTTTGGGGGGAAATGTTTTTTTTGGGGTGCCCTGGGAAGAATGTTGGTGGTGTTTGGTGGAGAATGTTTGGGTGTGGTTGGGGAGAATGTTTTTTATTTGGGGTTGTATGTTTGGGGAGAAATGTGTTGGGTGGTTTTTTGGGGAGAATGTTTTGGGTTTGTTTTATTGGGAGAAATGTTGGGGAGTTGGAGAGAATGTTTTTTGGGGTTTGTTTTAGGAAGAATGTTTTTGGGGTGTTTGGGGAGAAAGTTGGGGTGTTTGGGAGACCGTTTTTGGTGTTGTTGGGGAAGAAGATGGTTGTGTTGTTTTTTGGGAGAATGTTTTTTTTGGGGGGTGTTTTTGGGGAGAATTTGGTTGTGTTTTGAAGAAAAATGTTGTTGTGTTTGGGGAGAAATGTTTTTTGGGTGGGTTTGGGGAGAATGTTGTGCGGTTTTTGGGGGAGAATGGTTTGGGGGGGTGGTTGGGGGAAAGAATGTTTTTGGGGTGTTTGGGGACATTGTTTGGGGTGTTGGGGAGAATGTTTTGGGTGTGTTTTGGGGAGAATGTTGGGGGTGGGTTTTTGGGGAGAATGTTTGGGGTGTTTTTGGGGAGAATGTTTGGGGTGTTTGGGTAAGAATAATGGGGGTGGGTTTTGGGGGAGAAATTTGGGGTGTGGGGGAGAATGTTGGGGTTGTTTTTTTGGGGGGGAAGAATGTTTTGGGGTGTTTGGGGAAAATGTTGGGGTGTTGGGGAAAATGTTTGGGGTGTTTTTTTTGGGGGAGAAATGTTGGGGTGTTGAGGGAGAAATTGTTGGGTGGGGTGGGGGCGAAAGTTTTGGGTGTTTGGGGGAAGAAATGTTTTTATTGGGTTGGTTTGGGGAGAAAATGTTTTTTTGGGAATGTTGGGGAGCAATGTTGGTGTGGTTTTGGGGGGAAGAATGTTTTGGGTGTGGTTTTTTAAGGGAGAAATGTTTTGGGGGTGTTTTTGGGGGAGAATGTTTGGGGGTGGTTTAGGAGAATGGCGGGGGGGGGTTTGGGAGAAGTGTTTTGGTGGGTTTTTTGGGAGAATGTGTTGTGGGTGTTGTGGGGGAGAATGTGTTTGGGGTGTGGTGTGGGAAGAGAATTTTGGTGTTGTTTGGGGAAGAAGGGGGTTGGGGGGGGGGGTTGGGTTAGATAGGGTTTGGGGTGTTGTGGGGAGAAAGTGTTTGGGTGTGGTGTTTTTGTGGGGAGTAGGGGGGGGGGGTGGGTGGTTTGGGGAAAGTATGGGGGGGGGGGGGGTGGTGGGGAGTTGGTGGTTGGGGGGGGGGTGGGGGGGGGTTTTTTGGGGGGTGGGGTTGGGTTTGGGGGTGTGTGGTGGGTGGGAGAAAGATTGGGGGGTGGGGGTGGTTAGGTTGTTAATGGTTTGTTGGGGGGGGGGAGAATGTTGGGGAGGGGTGTGGGGTGTAAGGTGGGGTGGGGGTGGGGATATATGGTTTGGGGTGGGGGGTGGGGAGATATGTTTGGGGGTGGGTGTGGGGAGAAGGTTGGTGGGGTGGGGGGTGGGGGGTAAATTGGGGGGGTGTTTTTGGGGAGAATGTTTTGGGTGGTTGGGAAAATTTTGGGGTGTTTTGGGGAGAATTGTTTTTTGGGGTGTTTGGGGAGAATGTTTTTTGGGGGTGTGTTGGGGAAGAAAGTTTGAGGTGTTAGGAGAATTGTTGGTGTTTTGGGGAGAAATGATGGGGTGTTTAGGAGAAATGTTGCGGGTGTATGGGGAGAATGTTTTTTTTTTGGGTGTTTTGGGGAGAAAATGTTGGGGGTGTTTGGGGAGAAATGTTTTGGGGTGGGTTTAGAGAAATGTTGGGTTGTTTTTTTAGGAGAATGTTTTTGTGTGTTGGGGGAGAAAATGTTTGGGGGTGGTTTTTGGGAAGAATGTTTGGGGGGAGGAAATGTTTTTTTTTTGGGTAATGGGGAAGAAATGTTTTTTTTTGTGGGCGCACTGTTTTTAGTAGAATGTTGGGTTTTTGTTTTAAGAGAAGTGTTTTTTTGGGGAGTTTTTTTTTGGAGAAGAATTTTGGGGTGTTTAAGGGAGAAATGTTTTTTTTTTTGGGGGTTGTTTGGAAGAATTGTTGGGGGGTGTTTTAGGGAGGAATGTTTTTTGTGTGGGCTTGGGAAAATGTTGGGGGAGTTTAGGAGAAAATGTTTTGGTGTGTTTGGGGAGGAAAATGTTTGGGGTGTTTTTTAGGAGATTGTTGGGGAGAAAATTTTGGGGTGTTTTAGAGATTGTTTTGGCGGAGAATGTTTGGGGGTGGTTAGGAGAATGTGATGTGTTTTGGGGGAGAATGGTTTTTTGGGGTGGGTTTTTTTTTGGGGTTTTGAATGTTTTGTGGGTTTTGGCTAAGGAGATTGTTGGGGGTGGTGGTTGGGGATGAATGTTTGGGTGTTGGTTTAGGAAGAATGTTGGGTTGTTTAAGAGAAAATGGTTTGGGTTGGTTTTTTGGAGAGAAAATGTTTGGGGAAATGTTAGGAGAATGTTTGGGGTGTGGGGAGAATGTTGGGGGTTTGGTTAGGAGGAATGATTTTGGGGTGTTTTTTAGGGAGAAATGTTGGTGGTGTTTTTTTGGGGGAGAAATTGTTGGGGGTGTTTTTTAGGAAAGAATGTTTGGGTGTGTTGGAGAAGAAATTGTTTTTTTGGGGTGGCCTAAGGACAAATTTGTTTTTGGGGGGGTTTTTTTGGGGGAGAAATGTTTGGGGTGTTAGGAGAATGGTTGGGTAAGAGGAACAGTTTGGGGGGTGTTGGGAAGAGAATGTTTTGGGGAATGTTATAGGAGAAATGTTATTTTTGGGGTGTTTTTTTTGGGGAGAATGTTTGGGTGGTTTTAGGAGGAATGGTTGGGGTGTTTGGGGAGAAATGTTGGGGTGTTAGGAAAGAATTTTGTGGTTGGGGGAGAATGTTTTTTTTGGGGGTGTTAGGAAAGAATGTTTTTGGGTTTGGGTAAGAAATTTTTGGTTGTGGGTTGGGGAGAAAATGTTTGGGATTGTTAGAAGAATGGTTTTTGGTGTGGTTGGGGGAAGAATGTTTGGGGTGTTAAGGAGAATGTTGGGGGGTTTGGGGGGAGAAATGGTTTTGGGGGGTGTTAGGAGAATGTTTTTGGGTTGGTGTTTGGGGGAGATAAATGGTTTTTTTTGGGGGTGGATCGGAGAATGTTGGGGTGTTTTTTTTTAGGAGAAATGTTGGTGGTGTTTTGGGAAAGAATGTTTCGGGTTGTAGAGAATTGTTTTGGGGAAATCCACCCTGAAATACAATGATTACAAACCTTTGACCCATGATTTCCCACCTTGAAATACATGATACACTGAAACGCATGAAATCCACCCTGAAACCCCCATTTAATCCCCACCACTGCAATACATGAAAGCCACCTTTTGAAAAACCCATGATCCAACCCTTGAATTACATGATTACACTTTGAAACGCGCGTGAAATACCATCCTGACCGCATAATCCACCCTGATACATGATACACATTTGACCCATGAATCCTCCTGAATATACCAGGGAGACCCTTGACCCCCATGATCCCACCGCGACCATCAGTCCACCTGATACAATGAAGACACTTTGACCCATGATCCCCACTGATACAATGAATTTTACACGTTTGACCCCATAATTCCACCTGAAACCCGAATAAATCCACGCTGAATACATGGAAATCCCACTTTGTAACCATGACCACCTGGAATAACATGAATTACATTTTGACCGCTTGAATACACCACCGACACCTGACGTACGACGTACTAAGCCAAGTAACGCCAGAAAACGTTTGCTATCCTGACGTATGCTGAAAATTTTTAAAGGGATGACGTTTGACACTCCAGCAAAAAAGTGTTTTTTTTTATTATTAATTTATTATTATTTAATTAATCAATTATTATTTCTTATATTTTATTATTATTATTTATTATTATTTATTAATTTATTTTTATTTTTTAATTTATTATATTATTATTATTATTATTTGTATTATTTAATTATTATTGTTATATTTATTATTTATTATTATTATAATTAATTAAATATTATTAATTATTATTATTATTATATTGTTATTATTACGATTAAATTATTATTATTACTATTTTATTATTATTTTTATTATTATTGTTTTTTTATTAATTATTATTTAGTATTATTAATTTAATTAATATTATTAATTATTAATATTAATTGTTATTATATTATTAATTATATTATTTATTATTGTTTGATTTAATTTATCACACCGGCCGTATTTCCCCACCAAAAGGCAGGGTGGCCCCCGAAAAAGAAAAACCTTCACCATCATATTCCCCACAATCCATCACTGTTTTTGCCCAGAAGGTGCTTTTAGCTTTTACACTACTAGTTTTTTGTTTTAAACTGCCGCAAAACATTAACAACCCCTCCTTCCAGAGTGGCAGGGCACTGGTAAGCTTTTCCCAATGCTCCAGGACCCCCAAGTTCCGGCCCCCTGCCCGGTTTTTCCCTGAATCCCCCTTCAATAAATTTGTTACTTTGTCTTTTGGCTCACAACCTTCCAACAGCAACGTCCAGTAAATTAAAAACCATTTTGTTCTCGCATTTCACCTACTCCTATCAAAACACCGCTTTTTCAAACGGCCCAAAATGGCCTGCCTGAAGTCCGCAAAGGCCCCCCTCGCCAACAAAAACCTCCTTTAACCACCTCCCCTCCCTCCAACGCCTTTTCCCTAAGGCCCGCCGAACCCCTACCCCGCCTTCCTCGCACCTACAGACTGAAAATACACTCTTTGGAAGTCCATTCCTGTTTATATTTATTTTTGCTCCTCATTCCTGTCTCTACATTGTCCCGGAACCACCCTCAACAACCCTTTCCCTCCAGGCCCCTCCTGGAAACAACAGTTTTTTGGTAATCCCCCCCCGCAAACCTCCTCCTAACTTCCAAACCTAACAATTCTCTGGGCATTTAATATTCAACCCCACAAAACATTTGCCTCAAGACCACGAACATCTTCCAGCTGCCTCCAGCCCCTTTCTGTCCACTCGCCTGGACAACATTCCCCATCCACACCACGCTTCCACACCCATTAGTAAGAGCGTTGTTAAAAACGCCTAACTCCCCTTCAATACATTCCCCTCTTTTGGCCTCCCAAGGACAAAGTTTTTCTTTTTCATCCCGACAGAACTCCTAAGTGCAAACCACCACCGGTTCCTTTTTTTCGCCGCATCAATTAGGGAAATGATTCATCCACCCCTCATGCTTTCTGCACCCATTCCGCTGACACCACGTCCCCACTCCCAAAATTATCTGAATTAAATACGTTTCACCCTCCCTCCATACTCTCCCCCCTCCCTCCTAATCTGAGTATTCAAGCTTTTCATCACCTAATCCTCTTTTTTTTGGTATCCTCATAAACCTTACTCCCTTTTTTTCCTGTAAATTCACCTTTTAATTTTCGCGCCCCTTTTCCTTTTTTTGCAACACACCCTAGACCAAAATTCATATTCCACCAAACTCTGGGCAACTATTCTCTTCTGAAATCTCCCAAGAGCGCAACAAGTTGTCATCAGCAAAAGAGCACTTTTGAAACAACTCCCCACTTTGTGGTGTGATTCGTTTGATCTTTTTAACCTACCCACGCCCCACTTGCAAGACCCTCGCATTTACTTTCTCTCCTCTTTACAAACCGCCAATCTTATAAATACTATTTTAAACAACCACGGTTGAACATCCACAAACTCCTTGTGGCTAAGGCCTACTTTTTTAACTGGGGAAAACAATTTCCCTCTTTCGCTACAATACCTCCTAAACTTTGAGCCCTACCTATCCCTTCGATAAACCCTCTTCACTGCTTTTCGAGGTTTCCGACCCTCCTACACCAATAACTCTTTTTGCAACATCCCGCCACAATTGCCCGCCCCTAATCCCAACCCTGGTTCCCATAAAACCCTTTTTTTTTTCCAAAGTCCAAATAAATGCCTCAAAGAACCTCGCTTTTTTAGCCACTATAATCTAAATACTGTTTTCACATTAATATGTTTTTTTCATTCATTTTTTTTTCAGCTGGAAAACCACACCTGGTTCCACCAACACCCCCTATCCTTTTTATCCCTAAAAGCGCCCTCCTTGTTTATTTCCATCTTGCTATCCGTAATTTTGTCTCCGTCCCTACCTCTTTAATTTTCTTTCAATTTATAACTCTACCATAAAACACTTTACCAGGTACACTTTCAACAGACTTATCCCCCTAGTAAATTTTTGCACTCTCTTTTTTTTATCCCGTTGGCCTTTATACAAAAGGAAACTATGCATGCTCTCCTTGGGCCCAATCATCCCGTGGTAACCAGTTTTACCCTCTTCCATACATTTAATTAAATAATTGCACCAACCCCTCCAAAACTTATATAATCATCCCAACCTGGCTTTTTAACATTTTTCTATCGTTTATCCCACATCCAATCCCGGCTGCCTTAACCCGCTTTCATTTTAACCTACTGCCCTCACGGAAAAATACTTCCCCCCACACTCACAACTGGCTCTTCCCCCTCACTCCTACAATATGTTATTCGGTGGAGGGGCCCTTCCCTTTGCCCTATAGCACGAATTCACAGCTTTCCGCTATCTTTCCAATCCAACATTTTAACAATTTTTTCCCTCAAAATATTTCCGTCCCATCTTCCAATACCCCTCTAACTCTCCAATTTAATAAACTCCCCCTCACGAATTTTTTTTTTTTTTTAACCTGACAAATTTCCCGCATGTTGTTTTCTTTTCCCTAGGCTTTTTCCTTGACTTGTTTAAATCTCACTCCCTCCCAAAACTTTTTTCCTTATTTTTTCCAACAAAAATTTTGTTTGATAACATCCTCCACCCACCTCTCTTTGCTTCTCTTTTTGAACATGGCTTCCACCATCCTCTTAACTTTCTCTCCTTTTTTCGTCCATATACCTTCCGCCTCCTTTGGGCCGCATCACTTTCCCGTACTTTTTGTAAAAAACTTGGAGGGGGGGGGGGGGGGGGGGGGGGGGCATGATGCCCTAACTTTCTTTTGCCTCCCCTTTACTACTCTCCTTGTTACATCCATTCATTCTTTCACCAATCTCTTCCTCTTCCCCTCCCTGCAACACCACTTTTCACTGTAACACACAAAACTTCTGCTGAACACTCCTAAAACACTTACATTTTTAAACCTACCCCCATACCTCGTCGACCCCATTGCCTAAAATGCTCCTCATTACCCATCTATCCTCCAATAGCGTGTTTTTTATATCTTTAACCCTAACTGGCCCTCCCTTTTAAAGTTTTTTATAAAAACCTTCCACCTCTCTTCCTCTTCCCTTGATGCCTTCCTAATTCTCCCCTTGTATCCAATCTAAACCCTTTTTTACTCTCAGTTGTAGCTAAGGCATCTTAAAAGTTGAATTCTGATTTATATCTGTGGCCCCCCCCTCTATAAAACATGTTACATCCCTGAAAGTCCCCTACTCAACAAGTCCCCCCCCTTTTAAGCTAAAACCAATAACCATAATCCCCCAACAAAACCTACTTGTCCCCCCATTTTTCCCGCCCCTACATCAAAAATATCGTGGTTAATACTATTTATCGGCTATCCGGGGGGGGGGAGGGGGGGGTTTTTTTGGGCGGTTGGGGGGGGGGGGCCCCTGGTTGGGGTTTTGATTGGGGGTCTGGGGGCATGGTTGGTGGTCTGTGGGGGTCATGGTTGTCATGGTTGTGGGTCTTGGTTGTTCATGGTTGGTGGTCATGATTGTTGGTCATTGTGGTTATGGTTGGTGGTTATGGTTGGTGGTCATGGTTGGTGGTCATGGTTGGTGGTCATGGTTGTCATGGTTAATGGTCATGGTGGTCATGATTGTTTGTCATTTTGGTCATGGTTGGTGGTTATGGTTGGTGGTCATGATTGGTGGTCATGGTTGTCATGGCTGGTGGTCATGGTGGTCATGATTGTTGGTCATTGTGGTCATGGTTGGTGGTTATGGTTGGTGGCCATAACAGTATGGTCTTTAAAGTACTTCCGAGACATTATTTATCAGTACCCAGTTCATGTCTTGACAGACCATGCTCCACTGATACCTTTATTCCAGAACAAACAACCTACTGGAAGGTTAGCCAGATGGACCTTGACTTTCCAAGAGTTCAATCCCACCTTTGAACACTTACCTGACAAGTCAAATGTAGTCGCAGATGCCTTATCGCGGCATGTTAGTATAATAACTGCAGACCCTCTATTTACTGCCGAGGATGTAAAGAATGCCCAACGAGCAGATCCCATGTGGTCTGGTGTGATTCGTTTCCTGCTTCAGGAAGATTTTATTCTGACTGTGAAGCCACCAGCACCCATCAGTGACTTTGTCATGAACCAAGAATTACTGTATCGAACAGCCAAGTTGGGTACTCCTAGCAGAAGGGTTTACCAGTTAGTAATTCCACAGTCACTAGTGAATGTAGCCTTACAGCTAGTTCACGATGTACCAGGTGTTGCGCACCCTGGTATGGATCGTTCAGTAAAACAAGCCAGATTGAAATACCTTTGACCTCGTATGGAAACTGATATATCTGAGTATGTTAAGAAATGTAGTGTCTGCATGCAACATAAAGGTCCTAATCCAATCCAAGTATATCCAACTACTAGCGAACCGTGGGAAAGAGTTGCGCTAGATTTGTTAACTAATTTCCAATGTTCCCTCCAAGGCAACAAACATCTGTGTGTTATGGTAGACCATTTTACCAGATATTGTGAGTTAGTTCCTATTGCAGATAAGACTGCCGAGACAGTAGCTAAAGCGTTTAAAGAATGCATTATCTGCAGGCATACCACCCCTAAGGCCCTAGCAACAGATAATGGAAGTGAATTCTGTAATGAGATTCTTGAAAATTTGTGCACCTTGTACAAGATCTCTAAATCCACCATTGTTCCTCATCATCCTGCCAGCGATAGGTTAGCTGAACGAACCAATAAGAAAGTACTTGATGTCTTGAGAGCCACTATCAATCCCAACAGTGAAACTTGGGATGAAGTTATACCAGATGTGCAGTGTGTTATAAATTCTGCTTACAATGTTTCCATAGGTGACACTTCACATTATGCATTGTACGGTGTAGATAAACGTTTGCCTTATGAGTTGTTATATTCTAATCCGAAACCAAATTACAACCCTGACGATTTCATAGCAACTCGTACCAGCTTAGCTCAAAGCGTCTTTAGAAGAATCCGTGAAACACTTCATAAATCAACAGCAGAATTTACAAGAGTCGCAAACACTCGAGCAAAGTCGTCCAAAATCAAAGTAGGTTCTTGAGTTATACTGACTAACTTTAACAAAACGTCTGCAATGCCTAAGCTTGATCAAAAGTTTGTTGGTCCTTATTGAGTAGTTGAACTATCACTGGTAAAAGTATAAGGTTAGGGAAAATCAGTATGGTCAGTATAAAGAATCGCCTTTAGTTTCATATAAAATTAGTATGTGATGTAATGATGTCCAACCCCAGACTAATGGACGACTCTAACAATCCTCCTGACCCTGTACTCTTCCCTTTGATTCAGTCAGACGATCAACCTGAATGTCGTTTTTCCCCTTAGTACACGCAGGTATTGAAAAATCCTAGTATCTTTTTGTAACCCCAAATTCGTTTGCCTCAAATACAGCATGATTTAGCCAGTGCAACAGGTTTGATCCTCCCAGAGATGACCCCATTCTGCATATGTAATCTTACCCTACGGGTTTGGGGTTTTAAATGTAAATCCTGATAGATGAATAATTCTTTTTCATCTTTTTGTATTCAAAAATTTTTTTTTTTGGTTTTAAAATTCTCTCCGAATTTGGGGATTAACAGTCTAGATTTGAGTGCCCCAAAGTCTGCTTTTTTTAAACACTTCTTTTCTTAGTATATATTTTTCCTCAAAACCCTTTTGATCACATGAATACAAAAATCGACCAATAAAGTTTTTTATCACTTTATTGTGTAACCCCCAACGTTGATTTCTATTCAATGAGTTGACTATATTCCTTGTAATGTTTTTCTTTTTCATTCAGTCAATACGTAAGTTTCCCGTTCCATTTTTACTTATGTTGTTAAATGTTCAATTGTTGGTACTTAAATTGTATAGAATCAGCCCGGGGCCGTCACCTGCCGTCTCTAGTTTGTTTAGTGCATGCGGGAGGGATTTTCGTTGCGTCGTCGACTCTCAGTAGTCCCATTCCCAGTAACAATCCCAGAGATGACCCAACAACCGTGTGTGAATTCTGATGTTTTCACGTTGCTGTGACCTAGCATGTTTTTGATGCTGCTCACTCCTGCACTGGTGGGTCGTCTTAAGATGAGAGACAGAGGAGGTCGGCTATGGTGTTTTCCCATACTTTGTTAAAATTTACGTACAAACCGCCTACGTGAGTGTTCTCCCCCCCATCCACGTTATCGAACCATATGACAATGGTTGGTGGTCATGATTGTTGGTCTTGTGGTCATGGTTGGTGGTCGGGTTTTGGTGGTCATGGTGGTGGTCGGGTTGGTGGTCATGGTTGGTGTCAGGGTTGGTGTCAGGGTTTTGGGTGGTCAGGTTGGTGGTCAGGGTTGGTGGTCATGGGGTCAGGGTTTTGGTGGTCTGGAGGGGGTCATGATGTTGGTCTTTGTGGTCGGTTGGTGGGTCATGGTTGGTGGTCATGGTTGGTGGTCATGCTTGGTGGTATGGTTGGGGCATGGTTGGTGGTATGGTGGTATGTTGGTGGTCGGTTGATGGTCTGGTTGGTGGTAGGGTTTCAGGGTTTGGAAAAGAGTGTTTCATTTATGGCCCTGAGGGGGAAGGGGAAGGGGGGGGGAGGGGGGGAGGGGGGGAGGGAGGGGGGGGGAAGGGAAAGGGGGAGGTGAGGGAGGGGGGGGGAGGGGGTGAGGGGGGGAGGGAGGGAGGTGAGGGAGGGGAGGGAGGGAGGTGAAGGAGGGGAGGAGGGGGAAGGGAGGGGGGAAGGGCCCTCGAAAGCATCCTTCCCACAATTGTGTATCGCAAGATGGCTCTAGGGGGAGACACGTAACGACTATTTTGTACTCAGGCTCTAAGCGACAGGGATAAAACTGTTTGAAATACGAGACACAAGGGTGTGGGAAAGGGAGAAAAACTTAAACAAGAGGCAAAACACGAGATGTGTGTCCCACTGGGGGAACCTATTCCTCACAGTGTGGGGGAAGGGAGGAACTGCTGACCACAGGAAGGGGTTTAAAAGACAGCAAGTCAAGGCTAAGCCAACAGTATCAATTTGCCCCGTGGGATCAGGACTTGGGATCAGGGGGAAAAAAATGCCACATGTTTCCTTAAAAAAATTTGGGTTCCAGATCTCGACCCCCCAGGGCCCCAAGGGCAGCCATTTCATGTTCCGCGCTCGCGTGGCCATCCAGAGGGGAAATGCTTGCGCATATTGGCTCTCGTCGACTTCGGAGGAGCTGGAGGAGATTCATCCTTTGATATCTGTCCCAATGTATTCTGTTTGTGTTTTCATCAATGTTTCTGTCTATTAAAAAAAGTACTTTTAAACTACTGAATTTAGAAAGTGCCAGTAAAATCACTACTCTACTACTACTACTTCGCAACTCTATACAATCCACCATACCACTATCTCGTGACCCACAACCCCACAAACTCCCGGGGGTTTTCCCGTCTTCCCAAATCAATTTTTTTTAAAGTGGAGTGTGTTCCCCCTTCCAGGAACTGTGGAGGAGCAGCCATTTGTGTGGGGTTAGTGGTACATTTTACTGTGTAGGTCCGCCCCTTGTCCCGGGGGGTCTGCCCTGTACGGGGTCTGTACTGTCCCGGGGTCTGTCCCTGTCCCTGTAATCTACACCAGTAAAATAAAAGTCACGGGTAACCCTACTTTGAAATTTGGGGTTTTTTAGACTTTCCCTGGTACGCAGGCCGAAAAGGGGCGTTCTCTGGGAGACCTCCCGGGTATACTCCAGGATCCTGAGGGCTTTTTATTGGGCATCCATATCCACCCTGTGGATGGTAGGGGGTTAGTTTATTGTGTACCTATATCCATCATGGGATGACAGTGGCTTTTTTATTGGTCCCTCTATCCCCCTGTGGATGATGGGTGTTTTTTTGTGTCCCTCATATCCCCCGGGTGTGATAGTGGCTAGTTTATTGTGTCCCTTTTATCCTCTGTGGTGATAGGGGCTGTTTATTGTGTACCTCTTCCATCTATGGTGGTAGTGGCAGTTTTTTTTTGTCCCTTTTTCCATCCTGTGGATGTAGGGGCTAGTTTTTGTGTATTCATTCCATCCTGTGGAGGGTGTAAGAGCTTGGATACCAAAAGGCTGGGAAAACTGGGCCCCAAAAAGGGTTAACGGAAACATTGGATTTTTATTCATATCTGTGTTCACATCTGTTAAAGCAAATTTAGGAAATTTGCAAATATATCTGGTATCTTTTTTCTTTTAAAAGATATCTTGTTTATCACATAGGTTATTAACTATCTTATATTCCCAATAAGGGACAATTAAGACTTGGTGTTCAGATGTCCCCACGGGGGTCCAACTTTGTATTTTTCTGGTCTCTCTGTGTGTCTGCCAAACTGTCAGAGGACTTGTAACCAGTTAAGTTGGTCACTACAAAACAGTCGTCTGTGTGGTTCCAAACTGTCAGAAAGACTAGTAACCAAGTCATTCTGGATCAACATCGTCAGTCTGTGTGTCTCCCCAAACTGTCAGAAGTACTTGAAACCAAGTCTAAGTTGGTCACTACAACATCAGTAGTCGTGTGTTGCCAAACGTCAGAAGTACTTGTAAACCAAAGTCTAAGTCTGGTCACTAAACATCAGTCAGTCTGGGTCTCCCAAACTGTCAGGAGATGAACCAAGTCTAAGTTGGTCCTAAAATTTCGTCGTCTGTGTGTTGCCAAAACGGCAGAAGTACTTGTAACCAATTTTAAGTGGTCACTAAAACATCAGTCAGTGTTGTGTCTGCCAAACTGTCGAAGTATTTGTAACCAAGTTTTAAGTTGGTCACACAACTCAGTCTTTGTGTGTCCCCAAATGTCGAAGCCTTTTTAACCAGTCTAAGTCTGGTCCCAAACATAGCAGTCTGTTGTTCCCAAAATGTCGAAGTACTTGTAAAAAGTCAAAGTCTGGTCACTAAAAACATCAGTCAGTCTGTGTGTCGCCAAACTGTCAGAAGTACTTTTTTAACCAAGTCAAAAGTCTGGTCATTTTAAACTCGTCAGTCTGTGTGTTGCCAAATGTCAGGAGTACTGAAACCCAAGTCTAAGTCTGGTCATACAACTTCGTCATCTGTGTGTTGCCAAACTGTCGATTTTTTTTTAAACCCAAGTTAAGTTGGTCACTTAAACACAGTCAGTTGTGTGTTCCCAAAAACTGTCGAATTTTTTGAAACCAAGTCAAAGTTGGTCACAAAACCATCAGTCAGTTGTGTGCTCCCAAAACTGTCAGAAGTACTTGTAAACCAAAGTCTAAGTTGGTCACTACAACATCAGTCAGTTGTATGTTCCCAAACTGTCGAAGTACTTGTAACCAAAGTCTAAGTCTGGTCATACAACATCGTCAGTCTGTTTTTGCCAAAACTGTCAGAAGTACTTGGAACCAAGTCAAAGCCTGGTCATGCAACATCAGTCAGTGTGTCTCCCAAACTGTCAGAGTACTTGAACCAAGTCAAAGCCTGGCCCACCATCAGTAGTCTGTGTTTTCTCCCAAACTGTCGAATTACTTGAAACCCGAGTTAAACCCTGGTCACTACAACACAGTCGTTTGTGTCTGCCAAACTGTCAAAAGTACTTGAAACCAAGTCAAAGCATGGTCATAAAAACATCGTCGTCTGTGTTTTCCCCAAACTGTCAAAAGGATTTGTAAACAAGTCTCCCTGGTCAATACAAAATAGTCAGTCTGTGTGTCTGAAACTGTCAAAGTACTTGTCCCAAGTCGGTTGGTCATTTAAATCGTCGTCTGTGTGTTTCCCAAAAACTGCAAAAGTATTGGAACCAAGTCTAATTTGGGTACACAAATAGTAGTCTTTGGTCTGCCAACTGTAAAAGTACTTTTAACCAAAGTTGAGTCTGGTCATACACTCAGCAGTCGGGTGTGTTTCCCAAACTCCCAGAAGTTTTGGGAACCAAGTTAAGTCGGGCCCTAAAATCAGTCGTCTGTGTGTTGCCAAACTGTCAAAAATACTTATAACCAAGTCTAGCCTCGCCACTACAACATCAGTCGTCTGTGTTTTTGCCAAACTGTCAGAAGTACTTATAACCAAGTCTAAGCCTGGCCACTCAACTCAGTCGTCGTGTGTCTGCCAAACTGTCGGGAATACTTAAAACCAAGTTAAAGTTGGCATAAAACATCAGTCGTCGTGTGTTCCCAAATGTCAAAAGTACTTGTAACCAAGTCTAACCCGGGCCATTTACAACATCAGTCAGTTTTTGGGTCTGCCAAATGCGAAGTACTTGTAACCAAGTCTATGTTGGTCACTACAACATCAGTCGGGTCTGTGTGTCTCCCAAATGTCAGAAGTACTTTAACCAAGTCTAAAGGGGTTTCACTACAACATCAGTCGTCTGTGTGTCTGCCAAAACTGTCGGGAAAACTTGTAACCAAGTCTAAGTCTGGTCACTCAACTCAGTCAGTCGTAGTCTCCCCAAAATGTCAAAAGTACTTGTAACCAATTTAAATTTGGGCCCAACAACATCAGTCAGTCTGTGTGTCTGCCAATGTCAGAAGTAAATTGTAAAAATCTGTTTGGGGCCACTCAACATCGTCGTCGTGTGTTCCCCAAACTGTCAGAAGTACTTGTAACCAAGTCTATGTCTGGTACTACAACATCAGTCAGTTGTGTGTCTCCCAAAAAACTCCAGAAGTACTTGAACCAAAGTCTAAGTTGGTCACTAAAACATCAGTCGTCGGGTGTTCTGCCAAACTGTCAGAAAGTACTTGACCCAAGTTAGCCTGGCCACTACAAATCGGGTCGTCGTGTGTCTGCCAAACTGTCAGAAGTACTTGTAACCAAACCCCAAGCCTCTATTTAACATCGTCAGTTTGAAACCAACCCCTAAGCCTGGCTACCAACATCAGTCGTATTGTAACCAAGCCTAAGCCTGGTACTACAAAAAAGTCAGCATTTGAAACCCAAGTCTAAGCCGGCCACTACACATCGTCAGTACTTGTAAAAAAGTTAGCCGGGCCCCACTACAAATCAGTCAGTGTCACATTGAAAGTTGTCCATAAACATACTTATTACGTTATGTTATCATGTGGGGTCATAGATTCTCGGTTTTTGTAATTTTACATTCCTATAACATTCGTTTCATTTTTACGCTCTCCTAAATTATTCCCTTATGTTAGACCAGAGGGTGAAAATTTCGTACAAAGCTTCAAAATATGTAGGTTTCGATGTGGCTCGGAAGTTAATGGTAAAGTTTGCTTTTTATGTTTTATGATTTCACCCGGGCCCACCCGGAGGGCTCCCGAGTCACCTGGAGCCTACCTGGAGCCTACCCCGGAGTCTACCTGAAGTCTACTGGGTTTCCTGGAGTCTACCCGGAGCCTACCTGGAGTCACCTGGGACTACCGGAGTTACCCGGAGTCTCCTTGGGGTTTTCCCCTTTGGGGCCCACCTGGAGTCTACCCGGAGCCTACCTGGGTCTACCCGGAGCCCACCCGGAGTCTCCTGGAGTTACCCGGGTCACTGGAGTCTACCTGGAGTCTACCTGGGTTACCCCCAAATCTACCTGGAGTTTTCTGGAGTTTTACCTGGGCCTACCTGAAGTTACCTGGAGTCACCCGGAGTCTACCTGGAGTTACCTGAAGTTACCTGGGTTACCTGGAGTCTACCCGGAGTCACCCGGAGTCTCCCGGGTTTACCTGGAGTCTACCTGGAGCCTAATTTGGGGCTACCTGGGGTCTACCCGGAGTTTCCTGGAGTCTACCTGGAGCCTACCTGGAGTCTACCGGGGTCTACCCGGAGTCTACCTGGATCTCCTGGAGTCTACCCGGAGTTCCTGGAGCCTACCTGGGTTACCTGGAGTTACCGGAGTCTCCGGAGCCTACCCGGAGCTACCCGGGTTACCTGGAGTTACCGGGAGTCTACCTGGAGCCTCTGGGGACACCTGGGGTCTACCTGGAGTCTACTGGGAGGGCTACCCGGGTTACCGGATTACTGGAGCCTACCTGGAGTTACCGGAGTCTACTGGGCCTCCTGGAGACTACCTGGGGCCCACCGGAGGGTTTCTGGAGTTACCCGGAGTCTCCTGGAGTCTACCCGGAGTCTACCTGGAGTACCTGGAGACTCTGGAGTTCCGGAGTTACCCGGAGTTACCTGGAGTTACCTGGAGCCTACCGGGACTACCCGGAGTCTACCGGGTCTACCCGGAGTCTACCTGGAGACTACCCGGAGTCTACCGGAGTCTACTGGAGTTACCCGGAGCCTACCCGGAGACACCTGGAGTCTACCCGGAGTCTACCCGGAGCTACCTGGAGTCTATGGAGTTACCTGGGTCTACCCGGAGTTTTACCTGGAGACTACCGGGCCTACCTGGAGGGCTACCTGGAGTCTCCTGGAGTTTTACCTGGGCCCCCTGGAGTTCCCCGGAGTCTACCTGGAGCTACCTGGGGCCTACCTGGAGTCTACCGGAGCCTACTGGGGTTACCTGGAGTTACCCGGAGCTACCTGGGCCTATGGAGTCTACCTGGAGTCTACCTGGGCCACCCGGAGTCTACCTGGGGTCTACCTGGAGTCTTGGAGCCTCTGGAGTCTACCTGGGTCTACCCGGGGTCTACCCGGAGTCTACCCCGGAGTCTACCTGGAGATACCTGGAGATACCCGGAGACTACCTGGGGCCTAATGGAGTTTCTGGAGTCACCCGGAGTATACCTGGGGGTTACCCGGAGTCTACCTGGAGACTTCCTGGGATACCCGGAGCAATGGGTTACTGGAGTTACCTGGAGTCTACCTGGAGTTACCCGGAGTCTACCCGGGCTACTGGGCCTACCCGGAGTCTATGGGGTCTACCTGGAGTTTTATGGGCCTACCCGGAGTTACCTGGAGCCTATGGAGTCCCTGGAGTCTACCTGGGCCACCCGGAGTTTACCTGGGTTTCTGGAGCTACCCGGGTCTACCGGGCTTCCTGGGCTCCTGGGGACTACCTGGAGATACCCGGAGCCTACAGGGTCTCCTGGAGTTACCTGGGTCTACCTGGAGTCTACCTGGGTTACCTGGAGACTCTGGAGCCTACATGGGGTCTACCTGGAGTTACCCGGAGTCTACCTGGGCTACCTGGAGTCTTCCTGGAGTCTGCTGGGTCTGCTGGAGTCTACCTGGAGTCTACCTGGAGTTACATGGGGTCTACCCGGATTACCTGGAGTCTGCCCGGAGTCTCGGGTTACCTGGAGTCTACCGGGTCTACCCGGAGTCTACCTGGTGTCTACCTGGAGTTACCTTGGGGTCTACCCGGAAATCTACCCGGGTCTACCTGGAGACTACCGGAAATTACCTGGGTTACTGGAGTCTACCTGGAGTCTACCTGGAGACTACCTGGGTTACCTGGGTCTACCTGGGGTTGCCTGGAGTCTTGGAGTCTTCCCGGAGTCTACTGGAGTCTACTGGAGTCTGCCCGGAGTCTACCTGGAGCTACCCGGAGTCTACCCGGGTCTATGGATCTACCTGGAGTCTGCCTGGGTCTACGGGTCACCTGGGGTCAACCCGGAGTTACCTGGAGTCTACTGGGTTCCTGGAGTTATTGGAGTTATGAAGTCTACCCGGAGTTACCCGGGGTCTCCCGGAGTTTACCTGGAGTCTACCTAGATCTACCTGGGTCTACCTGGGTCTCCTGGGTTACCGGAGATACCGGAGTCTACCCGGGTCTACCCGGAGACTACCTGGAGTCTACCTGGAGTCTACCCCGGAGTCTACCCGGGTCTACCTGGAAATCTACCGGAGCTACCTGGAGTCTACCTGGAGTTACCTGGAGACTACCCGGAGTCTACCCGGAGATACCTGGAGTCTACCCGGAGTTCCTGGGTCTACCTAGAGTCTACCCGGAGTCTCCTGGAACTCCTGGGCCACCTGGGATCACCTGGAGTTACCTGGAGTTTCTGGAGGGCTCTGGGTTACCGGAGACTACCTGGAGTCTACCTGGAGTCTACCTGGAGACTTTTTGGGTTTTACCTGGGTCTCCTGGAGCCCACTGGAGCCTACCTGGGTTTTCCCGGAGCCTACCCGGAGTTTACTGGAGTCTACCTGGAGTTATTGGGGGTTTTACCGGGTCTACCTGGGGTTTGGAGTCTACCCGGAGCTACCCGGAGTCTACCCGGAGCCCACCTGGAGTCTACTGGAGTTACCCGAGTTTCCTGGGCTATGGAGACTACTGGAGTCACCTGGAGCCCCCGGAGATACCTGGAGCCTACCTGGAGACTACTGGAGATACCGGAGCCTACCCGGGGGTTTCCTGGAGTCTACCTGGAGCCCACCTGGAGTCTACCCGGAGTCTCCCGGAGTGTACCTGGAGTTACCTAAAGTTACCTGGGGCCACTTGGGCTCCTGGAGACTACCTGGAGTTACTGGGGGATGCCTGCAGTTACCTGGAGTCTACCCGGGTTCCTGGGTTACGGGCCTCCCCGGAGCCTACTGGAGTCACTGGAGTTACTGGAGTCTACCTGGAGTCTACCCGGAGTCCCCCTGGGACTACCTGGAGACTACCCGGGGGGCTACCCGGAGTTCCTGGAGTCTACCCGGAGTCTCCCGGGGTTACCCCCGGGGATACTGGAACTACCTGGAGATACCTGGGTCTCCCGGAGTTACCCGGAGTCTACCTGGAGTCTACCGGAGTCTCCTGGAGCCTACCCGGAGATACCTGGAGCCCACCCGGGGGCTACCGGAGTTACCTGGAGTCTACCTGGAGGCTACCTGGGTCTCCTGGAGCTACCTGGAGCTACCGGAGTCTACCCGGGGGTTACTGGACCTACCCGGGTCTACCTGGATTTTCTGGGTCTACCCGGGTTACCTGGAGAATACTTGGCCCTACCGGAGACTACCTGGAGATTCCTGGGGCCTACCTGGAGTCTACCTGGAGTCTACCTGGGACTACCTGGAGTTACCTGGAGACTACCTGGGCCTCCTGGAGACTACCTGGAGACTACCTGGGGCCTACCCGGATCTATGGAGTTTTTTAAAACCCCGGGAACCGGAACCCCGGAGTCTACTGGAGTTTCCCGGGGTCTACGGGGGACTACCTGGAGCCTACGGGACTACCCGGAGACTTCCTGGAGCCTACCTGGTCTACTGGAGTTACTGGAAAATACCCGGGTCTTTCCTGAAGCTACCCGGAGCTACCGGGTCTACTGGAGACTACCTGGGAGCCCACCCGGAGTTACCTGGAGACTACTGGAGCCCACATGGAGTCTACCCGGGGACTACCTGGAGCCTACCTGGAGACTCCTGGAGCCTACTGGAGACTCCTGGGCCTCCTGGAGTCTACTGGAGCTACCCCGGAGTTACCTGGAGTCTACCTGGAGATACTGGAGCCCCACCTGGAGATACCTGGAGACACTGGGCCCACCCGGGTTACCGGGTCTACCTGGGACTCCTGGGGTCTACCGGGGATACCTGGAGCCCCACCTGGGTTACCGGAGTCTACCTGAAGCCCCCTGGATTTACCCGGAGACTACCCGGAGACTACCTGGAGCCCACCGGGAACTGGAGACTACCTGGGCTAACCCGGAGATTACCCGGAGTCTCCTGGGCCTACCTGGAGTCTACCTGGAGACTACCTGGAGCCTACCTGGGGGGACTACCCGGAGTCCCGGAGACTACCCCGGAGTCTACCTGGGGCCTGAGCCTACCTGGGGTTACCGGAGTTACCTGGAGCTTTCCTGGAGCCCACCCGGAGATTCCTGGAGTCTACTGGGCCTACCTGGGGTCTACCCGGGGGATACTGGGCCTACCCGGAGGGCTCCTGGAGTCTCCTGGGATACCTGGGGTTACCCGGAGTCTACCCGAGCCTACTGGGGGTTTACCTGGAGTCTCCTGGAGCCTACCTGGAGTTCTGGGCCCACCTGGAGGGTTTTGGGTCTACCTGGAGCCTACCTGGGGGCTACCCGGGAATCTGGAGTCTACTGGGGTTACCGGAAAATACCCGGGGTTACCCGGGGGGATTGGGCCTACCTGGAGTCACCCGGAGTTCCTGGAGACTACTGGATCTCCTGGAGTTACTGGGTCTACTGGGCCCACCCTTTAGTTACCTGGAGCCTACTGGAGTCTCTGGGTCTACCCGGAGCCTACCCGGGTCTACCTGGAGGGGTTCCGGGGGTCAAGCTCCTCGGCCCGGTCCACGACCAGGTTCCCCGGTGGGTCGGGCCTGATCAACCCGGTGTTATGCTCGGTACGAACGTACGAACCACAGCCCCAGCTGATTGGCAAGACTTTGGTATCTGTCCGTCCTTCTGAAAACAACCCGGGGTCTATTGGTAATGCCCCTTATTGCTGGTGGAAAGGTGTTTTTAACAGTTTTGGGCCCCCGGACACTTATTGGGTTTTCCCTACTTTTCACTGGGGGTATGTTGCATCGCCTCCCAAGTCTTTTACTTTCGTAGGGAGTGATTTCTGTGTGCAGGTTAGGGACCAGTACCTCCAGGATCTTCCAGGTGTAGATTATGTTGTATCTCTCTCGCCTCCGTTCCAGTGAGTACAAGTCAAGTGCTTCCAGGCGTTCCCAGTAGTTAAGGTGTTTGATGGAACTTATACGTGCAGTAAAGGTTCTCTGTACATTCTCTCGTTCGGCAATTTCACCTGCCTTGAATGGGGATGTTAATGTACAGCAGTATTCCAGCCTAGACAGAATAAGTGATTTAAAAAGGATCATCATTGGCTTGGCATCTCTTGTTCTGAATGTTCTCATTATCCATCCTATCAGTTTCCTAGCAGATGTGATAGTGGCATTGTTGTGATCCTTGAAGGTGAGATCCTCAGACATTACTACTCCTAGGTCTTTCACATTACTTTTCCGCTCTATTGTATAATTAGAGTTTGTAGTATACTCAGTTCTAGTTATTATTTCCTCCAGTTGTCCATAACGGAGTAGTTGGAATTTGTCTTCATTGAACATCATATTGTTCTCTGTTGACCATTGGAAAACTTGGTTTATATCTTCTTGGAGGTTAACCGCGTCCTCACTAGATGACACTCTCATGCAGATCCTAGCATCGTCTGCAGGATCTGTCGTGTCCTCACTAGATGGCACTCTCATGCAGATCCTAGTATCGTCTGCAGGATCTGTCGTGTCCTCACTAGATGACACTCTCATGCAGATCCTAGCATCGTCTGCAGGATCTGTCGTGTCCTCACTAGATGGCACTCTCATGCAGATCCTAGTATCGTCTGCAGGATCTGTCGTGTCCTCACTAGATGACACTCTCATGCAGATCCTAGCATCGTCTGCAGGATCTGTCGTGTCCTCACTAGATGACACTCTCATGCAGATCCTAGCATCGTCTGCAGGATCTGTCGTGTCCTCACTAGATGGCACTCTCATGCAGATCCTAGCATCGTCTGCAGGATCTGTCGTGTCCTCACTAGATGACACTCTCATGCAGATCCTAGCATCGTCTGCAGGATCTGTCGTGTCCTCACTAGATGAGGATACGGCAGATCCTGCAGATCCTGCTGTATAGCCCTTGTGGTTTAGCGCTTCTTTTTGCTTATAATAAATCTTGCAGATCCTAGTATGTTACTGTATGTTGTATGATGTTACTGTATGTTGTATGATGTTACTGTATGTTGTATGATGTTACTGTATGTTGTATGATGTCACTGTATGTTGTATGATGTTACTGTATGTTGTATGATGTTACTGTATGTTGTATGATGTTACTGTATGTTGTATGATGTTACTGTATGTTGTATGATGTTACTGTATGTTGTATGATGTCACTGTATGTTGTATGATGTTACTGTATGTTGTATGATGTTACTGTATGTTGTATGATGTTACTGTATGTTGTATGATGTTACTGTATGTTGTATGATGTTACTGTATGTTGTATGATGTTACTGTAAGTTGTATGATGTCCTGTATGTTTGTAGATGTTACTGTATGCTGTATGATGTTACTGTATGTTGTATGATGTTACTGTATGTTGTATGATGTTACTGTATTGTTGTATGATGTTACTGTATGTTGTATGATGTTACTGTATGTTGTATGATGTTACTGTATGTTGTATGATGTTACTGTATGTTGTATGATGTTACTGTATGTTGTATGATGTTACTGTATGTTGTATGATGTTACTGTATGTTGTATGATGTTACTGTATGTTGTATGATGTTACTGTATGTTGTATGATGTTACTGTATGTTGTATGATGTCACTGTATGTTGTATGATGTTTACTGTATGTTGTATGATGTTACTGTATGTTGTATGATGTCACTGTATGTTGTATGATGTTACTGTATTTTGTATGATGTCACTGTATGTTGTATGATGTTACTGTATGTTGTATGATGTCACTGTATGTTGTATGATGTTACTGTATGTTGTATGATGTCACTGTATGTTGTATGATGTTACTGTATGTTGTATGATGTTATTGTATGTTGTATGATGTCACTGTATGTTGTATGATGTTACTGTATGTGGTATGATGTTACTGTATGTTGTATGATGTTACTGTATGTTGTATGATGTTACTGTATGTTGTATGATGTTACTGTATGTTGTATGATGTCACTGTATGTTGTATGATGTTACTGTATGTTGTATGATGTTACTGTATGTTGTATGATGTTACTGTATGTTGTATGATGTTACTGTATGTTGTATGATGTCACTGTATGTTGTATGATGTTACTGTATGTTGTATGATGTTACTGTATGTTGTATGATGTTACTGTATGTTGTATGATGTTACTGTATGTTGTATGATGTTACTGTATGTTGTATGTTGTTACTGTATGTTGTATGATATTACTGTATGTTGTATGATGTTACTGTATGTTGTATGATGTTACTGTATGTTGTATGATTTACTGTATGTTGTATGATGTTTACTGTATGTTGTATGATGTTACTGTATGTTGTATGATGTTACTGTATGTTGTATGATGTTACTGTATGTTGTATCATGTCACTGTATGTTGTATGATGTCACTGTATGTTGTATGATGTTACTGTATGTTGTATGATGTCACTGTATGTTGTATGATGTCACTGTATGTTGTATGATGTCACTGTATGTTGTATGATGTCACTGTATGTTGTATGATGTCACTGTATGTTGTATGATGTCACTGTATGTTGTATGATGTCACTGTATGTTGTATGATGTCACTGTATGTTGTATGATGTCACTGTATGTTGTATGATGTCACTGTATGTTGTATGATGTCACTGTATGCTGTATGATGTTACTGTATGTTGTATGATGTTACTGTATGTTGTATGATGTTACTGTATGTTGTATGATGTCACTGTATGTTGTATGATGTTACTGTATGCTGTATGATGTTACTGTATGTTGTATGATGTTACTGTATGTTGTATGATGTCACTGTATGTTGTATGATGTCACTGTATGCTGTATGATGTTACTGTATGTTGTATGATGTTACTGTATGTTGTATGATGTCACTGTATGCTGTATGATGTTACTGTATGTTGTATGATGTTACTGTATGTTGTATGATGTTACTGTATGTTGTATGATGTCACTGTATGCTGTATGATGTTACTGTATGTTGTATGATGTCACTGTATGTTGTATGATGTTACTGTATGTTGTATGATGTCACTGTATGTTGTATGATGTTACTGTATGCTGTATGATGTTACTGTATGTTGTATGATGTTACTGTATGTTGTATGATGTCACTGTTGTTGTATGATGTCACTTGTATGCTGTATGATGTTACTGTATGTTGTATGATGTCACTGTATGTTGTATGATGTTACTGTATGTTGTATGATGTCACTGTATGTTGTATGATGTTACTGTATGCTGTATGATGTTACTGTATGTTGTATGATGTTACTGTATGTTGTATGATGTCACTGTATGTTGTATGATGTCACTGTATGTTGTATGATGTCACTGTATGTTGTATGATGTCACTGTATGTTGTATGATGTCACTGTATGTTGTATGATGTCACTGTATGTTGTATGATGTTACTGTATGCTGTATGATGTTACTGTATGTTGTATGATGTTACTGTATGCTGTATGATGTTACTGTATGTTGTATGATGTCACTGTATGTTGTATGATGTTACTGTGTGTTGTATGATGTTACTGTATGTTGTATGATGTTACTGTATGTTGTATGATGTTACTGTATGTTGTATGATGTTACTGTATGTTGTATGATGTTACTGTATGTTGTATGATGTTACTGTATGTTGTATGATGTCACTGTATGTTGTATGACGTTACTGTATGTTGTATGATGTTACTGTATGTTGTATGATGTTACTGTATGCTGTATGATGTTACTATGTTGTATGATGTCACTGTATGTTGTATGATGTCACTGTATGTTGTATGATGTCACTGTATGTTGTATGATGTCACTGTATGTTGTATGATGTCACTGTATGTTGTATGATGTTACTGTATGTTGTATGATGTCACTGTATGTTGTTATGATGTCACTGTATGTTGTATGATGTTACTGTATGTTGTATGATGTCACTGTATGTTGTATGATGTCACTGTATGTTGTATGATGTTACTGTATGTTGTATGATGTCACTGTATGTTGTATGATGTTACTGTATGTTGTATGATGTCACTGTATACTGTATGATGTTACTTCATAACGCTGGTCAAGCTCTTCTTCCCGAGAAATTGAAGCTTCCCTCCCCTTCCTCGGATCAAAATCATTCATCTACCCATTCTCCAGTCGCTGTGGGGCCCCTGCGGGTTTAGCGCTGCCCCACATCAGCAATAACAGCCTGGACTATCAGCAGCTGACAACGGTGGCCACGTATGAAGACTTAACCTAGCCTACCACAATAAGGCCTACTGATTTTCATTTTTTTTTTTCCTTTCTCTTGTGTCTTATATTCAGACTAGTAAATAAATGGAAGGATGGAAGGATAACTGATGATTGAAGGGCGAATAAGAGTGTAAATAATGGATAATTAGGGATGGGAGGGGAGAATGTAACATCCAAGGGAGGTGATGCTGGTTTGGGAGAGAAGGGGAGGGGTAGCTGGCATTCCTGGGATCAAGAGCCCCTCATTATCATCAAGATACCTAGCCCCTTGAAGGGGAGAAATGAGGGGAGAATGAGGGAGGGGGTAGTGGTGGAGGAGAGGAGGAAAAGCGCCGGGCTGTCTGCCTCTCTCTCTCTCCCACACATTACATCATCAAGCAAAAATGAATGTTGGTCTTGCTTGTCGTACCTTCCAGCCAGTTATTTCTGCCCTTATCGATCTGATTTTACGCTCGCGTGGGCGTCTATTTGCGGCAGATCGTTGCGCGGGTTCCCTATGGTGAGTTGTGGGGCCCCAGTGCTCCACTTGGCCACACTCGGGCTCCGTATTACCTTAATTACATTATTATGCGAGGTGTAACAATTTTTTGTTGTGGATGTACGATGGTGTTCCAGCTGTGTTGACACCAGCCTCGTCGTACCACCTGTCTTGCTGATCAATACTACAACTACTGATAATAACCCATATATTTGCTCGCCTTCCCTTGGAGAGAGGCTATAATTCACGGGGAAATCTCAGAGTGGCGATCAGGGGGTGGGAGGATCAAAGGGCGGTGGAAATAAAAGGGGTGGAGTGAGGTTGTGAGGGTGAGGGCGGTGGGTGGGCGCGTCGGAAGGGTTGGCAGCCATGGCGGCCCTCCACAACACATGGCTGCTCTTGCCACACACTCCACCATCTTGTAATATTGTTTTATTCTTAGTTTAGCCTGGCTTCTCCCCTCGCAAAAGTATTCGCGGCTGTGGAAGGGGAGATTTATCTATTTTTCAGTGGCATGAGAGAGCTCAAGGGATGGCCATAGGATGAGAGAAAGCAAGTTAGAAATAAGTAACAAGAGGTGTGTGGCGGTGTAATCGGGGAGGATGGCGGGGGGTATAAAAGGGGGGGGTGGCGGGGTGGCCTTGAACTTGGGCCAGTATTTTTACTCTCCCTCTCGTGTGACTAGCTTTCCTTCCGCACTTTCTTTATCATTTATGCCCTCCCTCCGTCATCTCTCCCTCTCCCCTTCCATCTACACTTACAACAGCTACATAACCTCAAGATAACACCCTCCAGGCGAGGGATAATTAAGTATCTAAGCGTGTAGAGACGCACAAAACACAGCAACCTTCTCTGCCAGTAACGTTCAGTGATTATTTTAGTCGGAGACGGCACACCAGACGCTCACTTTATTATTATCATCAGATAAGTGAATGTTTATTGATGGTGAGCGATGTTTGTTGTATGTTTGGTCAGAAATGTGGAGTTGTGAAAACAGTGGTAGGCTGAGTGTACAGCCCTAGGGTCCGGAAGTGGAGGTTGATGGAGGGAGGGGGGTTGATGGAGGGAGGGGAGGGTTGATGGAGGGGGGGTTGGGGTACCATCCCTCCTTATGCTGCTGATTACTCCACCACCCTCCTTCATTCACTCCACCTTCCTCTCTTTACTCCACCCTCATCTCCTTACTCCACCCTCCATCTCTTTACTCCACCCTCATCTCCTTACTCCACCCTCCTCTCTTTACTCCACCCTCCTCTCTTTACTCCACCCTCCTCTCTTTACTCCACCTTCCTCTCTTTACTCCACCATCCTCTATTTACTCCACCCTCCTCTCTTTACTCCTCCTTCCTCTCTTTACTCCACCCTCCTCTCTTTACTCCACCCTCCTCTCTTTACTCCACCCTCATCTCCTTACTCCACCCTCCTCTCTTTACTCCACCCTCCTCTCTTTACTCCACCCTCCTCTCTTTACTCCACCTTCCTACTCTTTACTCCACCATCCTCTCTTTACTCCAACCCTCCTCTCTTTACTCCACCCTCTCTTTACTCCACCCTCCTCTCTTTACTCCACCTTCCTCTCTTTACTCCACCTTCCTCTCTTTAACTCCACCCTCCTCTCTTTACTCCACCTTCCTCTCTTTACTCCACCTTCCTCTCTTTACTCCACCCTCCTCTCTTTAACTCCACCATACCTCTCTTTACTCCACCTTCCTCTCTTTACTCCACCCTCCTCTCTTTACTCCACCCTCCTCTCTTTACTCCACCATCCTCTCTTTACTCCACCATCCTCTCTTTACTCCACCCTCCTCTTTACTCCATAAGATAAGATTTTGTTGGATTTTTAACCCCGGTGGGTTAGCCACCAGGATAATCCAAGAAAGTCAGTGCGTCTTCAGTCTTGTCCCCAGGATGCCACCCACACCAGTCCATTAACACCAAGGTACCTACTTGCTAGGTGAACGCGACAACAGGTCTAACTAAACGCGTCAAAATGTTTCCACCCGTGCCGGGGATCGAACCCGGACGCCCTCTGCGTGTGGAGCAAGAGCTTTGCCAGCCAAGCCACGGGGCCTTTTAATTGTGTGTGTAGTGGTGTGAGTATGTGTGGTGTGGTGGTGTGTGTGTGTGAGTGTGTTGTGTGTGTGTGTGTGAGTGAGTGTGTGTGTGTGTGTGTGTGTGTGTGTGTTGGTGTTGTGTGGATGAGTGTGGTGTGTGTGTGTGTGTGTTAGCAGTGAGGAGTGAGTCCCAATTGGAAGAGGAATACTAGAATGGAGGTACAAAGTGCAATGTTCACACCAGAGTGCGCCGTGGAGGGGGAGGAGGGAGGGAGTGGAGTACACAGTGCAAGGTCCTCCAGAGGTGCGGGCGTGGAGGGGAGGAGATGGGAGTGAGGTACACAGGCAAGGTCCTCCAGAGTGCGGGCCGTGGAGGGGGAGGGATGGGAGTGAGGTACACAGTGCAAGGGCCTCCAGAGGTGCGGCGTGGAGGGAGTAGGGAGGAAGTACACATTTGCAAGGTCCTCCAAGGTGCGGGCGTGAGGAGGAGGGAGTGGAGGTACACAGTGCAAGGTCCTCAAGGTGCGGGCGTGGAGGGGGAGGAGGGAGTGGAGGTACACATGCAAGGTCCTCAGAGTGCGGCGTGGAGGGGAGAGAGGAGTGGAGTACACATGCAAGGTCCTCCAGAGGTGGCGGGCGTGGAGGGGAGGGAGGGAGTGGAGGTCCACAGTGCAAGGACCCCTCCAAGGTGTCGGGCGTGGAGGGGAGGGAGGGAGTGGAGGTACACAGTGCAAGGTCCTCCAGAGGTGCGGGCGTGGAGGGGGAGGGAGGGAGTGGAGGTACACAGTGCAAGGTCCTCCAGAGGTGCGTGCGGGGAGGGGGGAGGTGAGGAGTGGAGGTACACAGGCAATTGTCCTCCATAGGGCGGGCGTGGAGGGGAGGAGGAGTGGAGGTACAGCCAGTTGCAAGGCCACCAGAGGTGCGGCGGTGGAAGGAGGGAGTGGAGGTACACGAGTGCAAGGTCCTCCAGTGCGGGCGTGGAGGGAGGGAGGGAGTGGAGTACACAGTGCAAGGTCCTCCAGAGTGCGGGCGTGGAGGGGAGGGAGGAGTGGAGGTACACAGTCAAGTCCTCCAGAGAGCCGGCGTGGAGGGGAGGGAGGGAGTGGAGGTACACAGTGCAAGGTCCTCCAGAGGTGCGGGCGTGGAGGGGGAGGGAGGGAGTGGAGGTACACAGTGCAAGGTCCTCCAGAGGTGCGGGCGGGAGGGGAGGAGGAGTGGAGTACACAGTGCAAGTCCTCCAGAGGTGCGGGCGAGGAGGGGAGGGAGGGAGTGGAGGTACACAGTGAAGGTTCCTTCCAAGGTGCGGGCGTGGAGGGGAGAGAGGGAGTGAGGTACACAGTGCAAGGTCCTCCAAGTCGGGCGAGGGGAGGAGGGATGAAGTACACCGTGCAAGGTCCTCCAGAGTGCGGGCGTGAGGGGAAGAGGGAGTGAGGTACTCATCAAGGTCCCTCCAGATGTGCGCGTGGAGAAGGGAGTGGAGGTACACAGTGCAAAGTCTCCAAGGTAGCGTGAGGAGGGGAGGAGTGGAGTTATAACCAGTGCAGTCCCGCAAGTGCGGGCGTGGAGGGGAGGGATGGGAGTGGAGGTTCACAGTGCAGAGGTCCTCCAGAGGTGCGCGTGAGGGGAGGGAGTGAGGTACACAGTGCAAGTCCTCCAGAGTGCGGGCGTGAGGATAGTGTGGCACAGTGCAAGGTCCTCCAGAGGTGCGGGCGAGAGGGAAGAGGAGTGGAGGTACACATGCAAAGTCCTCCAGAGTGCGCGTGGAGAGAAGGGATACACAGTGCTAGGTCCCTCCAAGGTGCGGGGCGTAGGGGAGGAGGGAGTGGAGTACACAGTGCAAGTCCCTCCAGAGGTGCGGGCGGGAAGGGAGGGAGGATGAGGTACACTGTGCAAGGTCCTCCGGGAGGTGCGGGCGTGGAGGGGAGAGGGGGGTGAGGGAGTGGAGGTACACATGCAAGATCCTCCAAGGTGCGGGCGTGGAGGGGAGGGAGGGAGTGGAGGTACACATTGCAAGGTCCGTCCCAGTAAAAAAAAAAAAATCGGGCGTGGTGGGGAAAGGGAGAAGGGAGTACACTATGCAAGGTCCTCCATTGTATGCGGCGGTGAGTGAGGAGGAGTGAGGTAACACATGCAAGTCCTCCAGAGTGCGGGCGTGGAGGGGGAGGGTGGGAGAGGAGAACACAGTGCAAGGGTCCTCCAGAGGTCGGGCGTGGATGGGAGAGAGGGATGAGGTACACAGTGCCAAGGTCCTCCAGAGTGCGGGCGTGGAGGGGGAGGGAGTTAGTGAGGTACACATTGCAAGTCCTCCAGAGTGCGGGCGTGGAGGGGAGAGGAGTGAGGTACACAGTGCAAGGTCCTCAGAGTGGCGGGCGTGGAGGGAGGGAGGGAGTGGAGGTACACAGTGCAAGATCCTCCAATGCGGGCGTGGGGGGGAGAGAGGGAGTGGAGGTCACAGTTGCAAGGTCCTCCAGAGGTGCGGCGTGGAGGGGAGGGAGGAGTGGAGGTACACAGTGCAAGGTCCGCCAGAGGTGCGCGTGAGGTTAAGGAGGGTTAAAGTTTTTTAAAATACACAGTGCAAGTCCCTACCAATGCGGGCGTGGAGGGGGACGGAGGGATGAGGTACACATGAAAGGTCCTCCAAGGTGCGGGCGTGGAGGGGGGAGGGAGTGGAGAGTACACAGTGCAAGGACCCCCAGAGTGCACGTGGAGGGGGAGGGAGATGAAGGTAACATTGCAAGTCCTCCAAGTGCGGGCGTGGAGGGAGGGAAGTGAGGTACACAGTGCAAGGACCTCCCAGAGGTGCGGCGTGAGGGAGGGAGGAGTGGAGGTACACAGTTCAAGGCCTCCAGAGTGCAGGCTGGAGGGGGAGGGAGGAGTGAGGTACACAGTGCAAGGTCCCCAGAGTGCGGGCGGGAGGGGAGGGAGGAGTGGAGGTACACAGTGGCAAGGTCCTCAACAGAGTGCGGCGTGGAGGGGAGGGAGGGATGGAGGTTAACACAGTGCAAGTCCTCCAGGGGGAAGGGTGCGGGCGTGGAGGGAAGGGAGTGGAGGTACACAGTGCAAGGTCCTCCAGAGGTGCGGGCTGGGGGTGGGAAGGTGTGTAGGTACACAGTCAAGCCTCCAGAGGTGCGGGCCCGTGAGGAGGGAGAGTGGAGGTACACAGTGCAAGGTCCCTCCAGAGTGCGGGCGGGAGGGGAGGGAGGAGTGGAAGGTACACAGTCAAGGTCCTCCAGAGTGCGGCGGGAGGAGAGATGAGGTACACATGCAAGTCCTCCAAGTGCAGGCGTGGAGGGGAGGATGGAGTGGAGTACTTATACATGCAAGGTCCTCCAAGTCGCTGGAGGGAGGAGGTAGTGGAGTACACATGCAAGTCCTCCAGAGTCATGCGTGGAGGGGAGGAATAGTACACAGGACTAGGTCCTCCACGTGCGCTGGAGGAGGAGGAGGGAGTTACACAGTGCAAGGTCCCCAAGTGCGGGCTGGAGGGAGGAGGAGTGGAGTACACAGTGCAAGTTCCTCCAGAGTAAGGTGGAGGGGGCGGGAGGAGGAGGTACACAGTGCAAAGGTCCTCCAGAGGTGCGGCGAGGAGGGAGGGAGAGTGGAGGTATCACAGTGCAAGGTCCTCCAGAGGTGCAAGGCGTGGAGGGGAGGGAGGGAGTGGAGTACGAACGTGTCAAGGCCTCCAGAGGTGCGGGCGTTGGAGGGGAGGAGGAGTGGAGGTACCACAGTGCAAGGTCCTCCAGAGGTGCGGGCGTGGGGGGGAGGAGGGAAGTGGAAGTACACAGTGCAAGGTCCTCCCAGAGGTGCGGGCGTGAGGGGGAAGGAGGAGTGGAGGTACCACAGTGCAAGGTCCTCCAAGGTTGGGCTGGAGGGAGGGAGGGAGTGGAGGTACACAGTGAAGGTCCTCCAAGTGCGGGCGTGAGGGGAGGAGGGAGTGGAGGTACACAGTGCAAGGTCCTCCAAGTGCGGGCGTGGAGGGGAGGAGGGAGTGAGTACACAGTGCAAGGTCCTCAGAGGTGCGGCGAGAAGGGGAGGGAGGGAGTGGAGGTACACAGTGCAAGTCATCCAGATGCGGCGTGAGGGGGGAGGAGAGTGGAGTTACACAGATGCAAGTCCTCCAGAGGTGCAGGCGTGAAAGGGAGGAGGGAGTGGAGGTACACAGTGCAAGGTCCCCGAGAGTGTCGGCGTGGTAGGGGGGAGGGAGGAGTGGAGGTACACAGTGCAAGGTCCTCCAGAGGTCGGCGTGAAAAGGGAGGGAGGGAAGTGAAGGTACACCGTGCAAGGCCTCCAGAGGTGCGGCGTGGAGGGGAGAGGAGTGGAGTAGAAGGGGGGGGGGGCACAGTGCAAGTCCTCCAGAGGTGCGGCGTGAAAGGAGGGAGGGAGTGGAGTACACAGTGCAAGTCCTCCCAGATGTGCGGGCGTGGAGGAGGGAGGGATGGAGGTACACAGTGCAAGGTCCTCCCAGAGGTCGGCGTGGAGGGGAGGATGGGAGTGGAGGTACACAGTGCAAGGTCCTCCAAGGTGCGGCGGGGAGGGGAGGGAGGAAGTGGAGGTACACATGCAAGGTCCTCCAGAGGTGCGGGCGTGAGGGAGAGGAGTGGAGTATCACAGTGCAAGGTTTCCTCCAGAGGTGCGGGCGGAGGGGAGGGGATGGAGTGAGGTACACAGTGCAAGGTCTCCAAGGTGCAGCTGGAGGAAGTTGGAGGGTACACAGTGCAAGTCCTCCAAGTGCGGGCGTGGAGGGAGGGAGAGTGGAGTACACAGTGCAAGGTCCTCCAGAGTGCGGCGTGAGGGAGGAGGAGTGGAGGTACACAGTGCAAGTCCTCCAATCGGCGGTGAGGAGGAGGGATGGAGGTACACATCCAAGGTCCTCCAGATGCAGGCGGAGGGAGGAGGGAGTGGAGGTACACAGTGCAAGTCCTCAGAGTGCGGGCGTGGAGGGGAAGGAGGGAGTGGAGGTACACAGTGCAAGGTCCTCCAAGGTTGCGGGCGTGGAGGGGAGGAGATGGAGTAACACATTGCAAGGTCCTCCAGAGGTGCAGCGTGAAATGGGAGGGAGGAGTGGAGGAACACAGTGCAAGGTTCCTCCAAGTGCGGCGTGGAGGTGGAAGATGGAGTGGAGGTACACAGTGCAAGTCCTCCAGAAGGCGGGCGAGGAGGGGAGGGAGGGAGTGGAGGTACACAGTGCAAGGTACTCCAGAGGTCGGGCGTGAGGGAGGGAGGGAGTGGAGTACACTTGCAAGTCCTCAGAGGAGCGGTCGTGGAGGGGGAGGGAGGGAGTGGAGGTACACAGTGCAGGTCCTCCAGAGTCGGCGTTGGAGGGGGAGGGAGGGAGTGGAGGTACACAGTGCAAGGTCCTCCATGAGGTGCGGGCGTGGATGGGAGGGAGGAGTGAGGTACACTGTGCAAGGTCCTCCAGAGGTGCAGGCGGGAGGGGGAGGGAGGATGGAGTACTCAGTGCAAGGTCCTCCTGAGGTGCGGGCGTGGAGGGGGAGGAGGGAGTTGAGGTACACAGTGCAAGGTCCTCCAGAGGTGCGGGCGTGGAGGGGAGGGAGGGAGTGGAGGTACACAGTGCAAGGTCCTCCAGAGGTGCGGGCGTGGAGGTGAGGGGAGTGGAGGTACACATGCAATGTCCTCAGAGGTGCGGGCGTGGGAGGGAGGGAGGGAGTGAGGTACACAGTGCAAGTCCTCAGAGGTGCGGCGTGGATGGAGGGAGGGATGGAGGTACACAGTGCAAGGCCCCAGAGGTGCGGGCGTGGAGGGGAGGATGGAGTGAGGTACACAGTGCAAGGTCCTCCAGAGGTGCAGCTGGGAAAGGGGAGAGTACACAGTGCAAGTTCCACCAGAAGTGCGGCGTGGAGGGGAGGGAGGAGTGAGGTACACAGTGCAAGGTCCTCCAAGTGCGGCGTGGAGGGGAGGGAGGAGTGGAGTACACAGTGCAAGGTTCCTCCAGAGGTGCAGCGTGGAGGAGAGGAGTGGGAGGTACACAGTGCAAGGTCCCCAAGTTCGTGGCGTGGTAGGGGGTGAGGTGTACATGCAAGTCCTCCAGAGGTGCGGCGTGAAAGGGAGGAGGGAGGGAGTACACAGTGCAAGGTCCTCCAGAGTTGCGGGCGTGGAGGGGAGGGAGGAGTGAGGTACACAGTGCAAGGTCTTCCAGAGTTGGGCGTGGGAGGGAGGAGGGAGTGGAGTACACAGTGCAGAGGTCCTCCAGAGGTCGGGCCGTGAGGGGAGGGAGGGAGTGGAGGTACACAGTGCAAGGTCCTCCAGAGGTGCGGGCGTGGAGGGAGAGGGAGTGGAGGTACACAGTGCAAGGTCCTCCAGAGGTGCGGGCGTGGAGGGGGAGGGAGGGAGTGAGGTACACAGTGCAAGATCTTCCAGAGGTGTGGGCGTGGAGGAGGAGGGATGGAGGTACACAGTGCAGGTCCTCCAAGTTGAGGCTGAGGGAGGGGAGGAGAGGTACCCTGTGCAAGGTCCCAAGGTCGGGCGTGGAGGGGCGTAGGGAGTGGGAGTAACACAGTGCAGGTCCTCCAAGTGCGGGCGTGGAGGGGAGAGGAGTGGGAGGTACACAGTGCAAGGTCCTCCAGAGGTGCGCGTGAGGAGGAGGGAGGTGGAGGTACACATGGCAAGGTCCTCCAAAGTGCGGGCGTGGAGGGGAGGAGGGAGTGAGGTACACAGTGCAAGGTCCTCAGAGGTGCGGGCCGTGGAGGGGGGATGAGGGAGTGGAGTACAACAGTGCAAGGTCTTCCCGAGGTGCGGGCGTGGAGGGGAGGGAGGGGAGTGGAGGGACACAGTGCAAGGTCCCCAGAGTGCGGGCGTGGAGGGGGAAGGTTGAGGTACACAGTGTGCAAGGTCCTCCAGAGTGGGGCGGGGAGGGGGGAGGGAGGAGTGGAGTACACAGTGCAAGGTCCTCCAATGCGGGCGTGAGGGGGAGAGAGGGAGTGGAGTACACAGTGCAAGGTCCTCCAGAGGTCGGCTGTGGGGAGGAGGTGGAGTACACAGTGCAAGGTCCTCCAGAGTGCAGCGTGAAAGGGGAGGAGGGAATGGAGGTACACATGCAAGGTCCTCCAAGTCGCGGGAGGGGAGGAGGATGGAGTACACAGGCAAGGTCCTCCAAGTGCGGGCTGGGGGGAGGGAGGGAGTGGAGGTACACAGTGCAACTCCTCCAGAGTGCGCGTGAAAGGTAGGGAGGGAGTGGAGTATACAGTGCAAGGACCTCCAGAGTTTCGTGCGTGGAGGGGAGGGAGGAGGGAGTGGAGGTAACATACAAGTTCCTCCAGAGGTTGGCGTAGGGAGGGAATGGGAGTACTCAGTGCAGTCCCTCCAGAGGTGCGGGCCGTGGAGGGGGAGGGAGGATTTGAGGTACCAGTGCAAGAGTCCTCCCAGAGGTGCGGGCCGTGAGGGGGGAGGGAGGAGTGAGGACACAGTGCAAGTCCTCCAGAGGTGCGGCGTGGAGGGGAGGGGAGTGAGGTACACATGCAAGGTCCTCCAGAGGTGCGGGCTGGAGGGGAGGGAGGGAGGGAGGTACACAGTGCATAGTCCTCCAGAGTGCGGCTGGCGGAGATGGAGTGGAGTACACAGTGGCAAGTTCCTCCAAGGAGCGGGCGTGAGGAGGGAGGAGTGGAGGTACACAGTGCAAGTCCTCCAGAGTGCGGGCGTTGAGGGGAGGGAGGGAGTGGAGTACACAGTGCACGGTCTTCCAGGGTGTGCGTGAGGGAGGAGGAGTGGAGTAAACTTTCAATCCGCCAGATGCGGCGGGAGGGAAGGGAGGGAGTGAGTACACATGCAAGGCCTCCCAAGGTGCGGGCCGTTGGAGGGAGGGAGGGAGTGGAGAGTACACAGTGCAAGGTCTTCCAGAGGTTCGGGCGTGGAGGGTCGGGAGGGAGTGGAGGTACACAGTGCAAGGATCTCCAGAGGTGTGGGCCTGGAGGGGAAGGATGGAGTGTAGGAACACAGTGCAAGTCCTCCAGAGGGCGGGCGTGGAGGGAGGGAGGGAGTGGAGTGTAGCACAGTGCAAGGTCCTCCAGAGGTTGCGGGCGTGGAGGGGAGGGAGGAGTGAGGTTCAATGCAAGTCCTCCAGAGGTCGGCTGGAGGGGGAGGGAAGGGAGTGGAGGTACACAGTGCAAGTCCTCCAGAGTGCGGGCGTGGAGGGGGAGGGAGGGAGTGGATACACAGTGCAAGTCTCCAGAGGTGCGGGCGTGAGGAGGGAGGGGTGGAGGTACACAGTGCAAGGTCCTCCAGAGGTGCGGCGTGGAGGGGAGGGAGGAGTGGAGGTAACACAGTGCAAGGATCCTCCAGCGTGCGGGCGTGAGGGAGGGAGGGATGTAGTACACAGTGCAAGGACCTCCAAGGTGTGGCGTGAGGGGGAGGAGAGGAGTGGAGGTAACACAGTGCAAGGTCTTCCAGAGGTGTGGGCGTGGGAGGGGGGAGGAGGAGTGGAGTAACACATTGAAGGCCCTCCAGAGAGTGCGGCGTGGAGGGGGGAGGGAGGAGTGATGTACCAGTAGCAAGGTACTTCCAAGTGTGGGGTGGAGGGGAGGGAGGGATGGAGGTACCCAGTGCAAGGTCCTCCAGAGATGTTGGGAGTGGAGGGGAGGAGGGAGTGGAGGTAACACAAGTGCAAGGTCCCGGAGGTGTGGCGTGAGGGTAGGGAGGATGGAGGTACACAGTGCAAGTCCTCCAAGTGCGGGCGTGGGAGGGAGGGAAGGGGAGTTGAGGTACACCGTGCAAGGTTCCTCAGAAGGTGTGGGCGTGAGGGGGAGGGAGGGAGTGAGGTACACAGTGCAAGTCTTCCAAGGTGGGGGCTGGGGGAGGAGGGAGGGAGTGAGGTACACAGTGCAAGGTCCTCCAGATGGTGTGGCGTGAGGGGAGGGAATGGAGTGGAGTACACAGTGCAAGGTCTTCCAAGGTGTCGGTCGGGAGGGGAGGAGGGATGAGTACACAGTGCAAGGTCCTCCAAGATGTGGGCGTGGAGGGGGAGGAGGGATGGAGGTACAAGTGCAAGGTCCACCAAGGGGTGGGCTGGAGGGGGGGGAGGGAGTGGAGGTACACATGCAAGGTCTTCCAGAGTTTGTGGCGTGGAGGGGGAGAGAGGGAGTGAGTACACAGTGCAAGGTCCTCCATAAAGGGAAAGGGGGGGGGGTGGAGGAGGTGGGGCGTGGAGGGGAGGGAGGGGTGGAGGTACAACAGTGCAAGGTCTTCCAGAGTGTGGCGTGGGAGGGGGAGAGGATGGAGACACATAGCAAGACCTCCATAGGTGTCGGGCGTGGAGGGGAAGGAGGGAGTGGATGTACACAGTGCAAGTCATCCAGAGGTGGCGGGCGTGGAGGGGAGAGAGGGAGTGGGAGGTACACAGTGCAAGGTCCTCCAAGGTGTGGGCGTGAGGTAGGGATTGCGTGGGGAGGTTACACATGTGCAAGGGTCTTACTCAGAGTTGCCGGCGTGGAAGGGGAGGAGGGATGGAGGTACACATGCAAGGTCCTCCAAGGTGTGGCAGTGGGATGGGGAGGGAGGAGTGGGTTACACAGTGCAAGGTCTTCTAGAGGTGCGGGCCGTGGAGGCGGAGGGAGGGAGAGAGGTACACAGGTGCAAGGTCTCCAGAGGTGTGGCGGGAGGGGTAGGTAGGAGTGGAGTTACACAGGAGCAAGTTCCTCCAGAGGTGTGGCGGGAGGGGGAGGGAGGGCGAGGAGAGGAGGTACACATCAAGGTCCTCCAGAGGTGTGGGCGTGGGGAGGGGAGGGAGGGAGGGAGGTAACACAGTCAAGGTCCTCCAGAGGTGGTGGGCGTGGAGGGGGGGGAGGGAGTGAGGTACAACAGTGCAAGTTCTTCCCAAGGGGGGGGGGGATGAGGGGAGGAGGGAGAGGAGGTACACAGTGCAATCCTCCAGAGGTGCGGGCGTGAGGGGAGGGAGGGAGTGGAAGTACACAGTGCAAGGTCGTCCAGAGTGCGGCGTGGAGGGGGAGGGATGTAGTGGAGGACACAGAGCAAGGCTTCAGAGTGCGGCCGTGGAGTGGGGGAGGGAGGGAGTGGAGGTAAACATGCAAGGTCCTCCAGAGTTGTGGGCGTGGAGGGGGGAGGAGGGATGGAGGTACACAGGTGCAGTCATTCCAGATTCGGCGTGGAGGGAGGAGGAGTGGAGGTAACACAGTGCAAGGTCTTCCAGAGTGTGGGCGTGGAGGGGGAGGGAGGAGTGGAGGTACACGTGCAAAGGTCCTCCAGAGGTGTGGGGCGTAGGGGAAGGAGGGAGTGAGGTACACAGTGCAAGGTCCTCCAGAGGTGTTCGAGAGGGGAGGGAGGGAGTGGAGGTAACACAGTGGCAAGGTCCTCCAGAGGTGTGGGCGTGGAGGGGAGGGAGGGAGTGAGTACACAGTTCAAGTCTCTCCAGAGGTGCGGCGTGGAGGGGAGGAGGGTGTGGAGTACACAGTGCAAGGTCTTCCAGAGGTGCGGCGTGGAGGGGTGGATGGAGGGAGTGGAGTACACAGTGCAAGTCCCCAGATGTGCGCGTTGGAGGGGGGAGGGAGGAGTGAGGTACACAAGTGCAAGGTCCTCAGAGGTGCGGCGTGGAGGGGAGGAGTGGAGGCACACAGTTGCAAGGTCTTCCAGAGGTGCAGGCGTGGAGGGGGAGAGAGGGAGTGGAGGTACACAGTGCAAGGTCCTCCAGAGGTGCAGCGTGGAGGGGAGAGAGGGAGTGGAGTACACAGTCAAGGTTCCTCCAAGGTGCAGCGGGGAGGGGAGAGGAGTGGAGGTACACAGTGCAAGTCTTCCAGAGGTGGTCAGCGTGGAGGGGGAGAGAGGAGTGAGGACACATTGCAAGGTCCTCCCAGAGGTGCAGGCGTGGAGGGAGGGAGGAGTGGAGACACAGTGCTAGGTCCTCCAGAGGTGCGGGCGTGGACGGGTGAGGAAAGAAGGGAGGGAAGGTACACATGCAATGTCTCGCAGAGGTTTCGGGCGTGAGGGGAGGGAGGGAGTGAGGTACACAGTGCAAGGTCTTCCAAGGTGCGCGTGGAGGGGGGAGGGGGGAGTGGAGTACACAGTGCAAGTCTCCAAGTGGGGCGTGGAGGGGGAGGGAGGAGTGGCGGTAACACAGGGCAAGTCTTCCAGAGGTGCGGTCGTGGAGGGGAGGGAGGGAGAGGAGGAACACAGTGCAAGGTCCTCCGAGGTGTGGGCGTGAGGGAGGAGGGAGTGGAGGTACACAGTGCAAGGTCTTCCAGAGGTGCGGGCGTGGAGGGGGAGGGAGGAGTGAGGTACACAGTGCAGGTCTTTCCGAGGTGCGGGCGTGGAGGAGAGGGAGGGAGGTACACAGTGCAAGTCCGCCAGAGGTGTGGCGTGGAGGGAGAGGGAGGGAGCGAGTAAACATGCAAGGTCTTCCAGAGGCGGCGTGAGGGGGAGGGAGGGATGGAGGGTACACAGTGCAAGGTCTTCCAGAGTGCGCCGTGGATGGTGAGGGAGGGATGGGAGTACACAGTCAAGGTCCTCCAAGGTGTGGAGCCCCCCCGGTGGATGTGGGAGGGAGGGAGGTGGAGAAACACAGTGCAAGGTCTTCCAGAGGTGCGGCCGGGGAGGGGAGGAGGAGTGGAGGTACACATGCAAGGTTTCCAGAGTGTCTGGCGAGAGGGGAGGAGAGTGGAGGTACACAGGCAAGGTCCGCCAGAGGTGTGGCGTGGAGGGGAGGAGGAGTGGAGGTACACAGTGCAAGGTCCTCCAAGTGCGGGCGTGGAGGGGAGGGAGGTAGTGAGTAACTCAGTGCAAGTCCTCCAGAGTGCGGGTGGAGGGGGAGGGAGGGAGTGGAGGTACACGTGCAAGGTCCTCCAGAGTGGCGGCGTGAGGGGGAGAGGGAGTGGAAAGTCAACAGTGCAAGTCCTCCATGGTGCGGCGTAAGAGGAGGATTACACAGTGCAAGTCTTCCAGAGGTGCGGTCGTGGAGGGAGTGGAGGGAGTGGAGGTACACAGTGCAAGGGTCTCCAGAGTCCGGGCGTGGGGGGGAGGGAGGGAGTGGAGTACACAGTGCAAGGTCATCAGAGGTCCGGCGTGAGGGGGAGGAGGGAGTGAGGTACACATGCAATGTCCTCCAGAGGTCGGCGTGGAGGGGAGGGAGGAGTGAGGTACACAGTGAAAGTTCCTACGAGTCGGCGGAGGGGAGGGAGGGCGTTGGAGGTACACATCAAGGTCCTCCAGAGTGCGGGCGTGGGAGGGGAGGAGGGAGTGGAGGTACACAGTGCAAGGTCCTCCCTGAGTGTGCGGGCCGTGGTAGGGGAGGGAGGGAGTGGAGGTTCACATGCAAGGTCCCTCCAGAGGTCCGGGCGTGAGGGGAGGGAGGAGTGAGTACACCAAGTGCAAGGTCTTCCAAGGTGCGGGCGTGGAGGGGGAGAGGGAGTGGAGGTCAACATGCGAGGTCAGCCGATGTGCGGGCGTGGAGGGGATGGAGGGAGTGGAGGTACACCAGTGCAAGGTTCCTCCAAGTCGGCGTGAGGTAGGAGGAGTGGAGGTACACAGTGGCAAGGACCCTCCAGAGGTGCGGCGGTGGGAGATGAGATGAGGTACACAGTGCAAGGTCTCCAGAGTGCGCGTGGAGGGGAGGGAGGGAGTGAAGGTACACAGTGCAAGTCCTCCAGAGGTGCGGGCGTGAGGGGGAGGGAGGAGTGGAGGAACACAGTGCAAGGTCCACCAAGGTGTGGGCCGTGGAGGGAGGGAGGGAGTGGAGGTAACACAGTGCAGGTCCCCAGAGGTGCGGCGTGGAGGGCGGGAGGATGAGGTACACAGTGCAAGGCCTCCAAGGGGCGGCTGGAGGGGAGGAGGGAGTGGAGGTACAGCCAGAGCAAGTCCGCCAGAGTGGCGTCGGGAAGGGTAGGGAGGAGTGGAGTAAACACATTGGCAAGGTCCTCCAGTGGTGTGGCGTGGGGAAGGGAGGAAGGAGGTACACAGTGCAAGGTCCTCCTAGAGGTGCGGGCGTGGAGGAGAGGGAGTGAGGTACACAGTGCAAGGTCCTCCAGAGGTGCGGGCGTGGAGGGGAGGGAGGGAGTGGAGGTACACAGTGCAAGGTCCTCCAGAGGTGCGGGCGTGGAGGGGGAGGGAGGGAGTGGAGGTACACAGTGCAAGGTCCTCCAGAGTGCGGCGTGAGGGGAAGAGGGAGTGGAGTACACAGTGCACAGGTCCTCCAGAGTGCGGCGTGGAGGGGAGAGAGAGTGAGGTACACAGTGCAAGTCCTCCAGAAGGGCGGGCGAGAGGAGGAGGAGTGGAGGTACACAGTGCAAGCTCCCAGAGGTGCGGGCGTGGAGGGGGAGGAGGAGTGGAGGGTACACAGTGCAATGTCCTCCAGAGGTCGGCGTGGAGGTGGAGAGAGGGAGTGGAGTACACATGCAAGTCCTCCCAGAGGTGCTAGTCGTGGAAAGGGGATGAGGAGTGAGTACACAGTGCAAGGTACTCCAGAGGTGCGGGCGTGGGGGGAGAGAGGGAGTGGAGTACACAAGCAAGAGTCCTCCAGGGTGCAGGCTGAAAGGGGAGGGAGGATGGAGTACAAGTGCTAGGTCCTCCAAGTGCAGCGTGGAAAGGGGAGGAGGAGTGAGGTACACAGTGCAAGTCCTCAGATGCGGGCGATGAGGGGAGGGAGGGAGTGAGGTACACAGTTGCAAGGGTCCGCCAGATCGCGTGGAGGGGAGGAGGGAGTGAGGTACTCAGTGCAAGGTCCCTCCAGAGGTGCGGCGTGGAGGGAGGGATTGAGTGGAGGTCACAAGCAAAGGTCCCTTCCAGAGTGCGGGCTGGAGGGGGAGAGAGGAGTGAGTACACAGTGCAAGGTCCTCCAGAGGTTGGCGGCGTGGAGGGGAGGGAGGAGTGGAGTACACTTGCAAGTCCCTCCAGAGGTGCGTCGTGGAGGGGAGGGATGGAGTGGAGTACACAGTGCAAGGCCACCAGAGGTGCAGCGTGAAAGGGAGGGAGGAGTGAGTACTCAGTGCAAGGCCTCCAAGGTGCGGGCGTGGAGGGGGAGAGTAAAAAAAGGGGGACATAAAAAAAGAGGTACACAGATGCAATGTCCCTCCAGAGGTGCGGCGTGAGGGGAGGGAGTTGAGTACACAGTGCAAGTCCCAGAGGTGCGGGCTGGAAAGGAGGGAGGGAGTGAGGGTACACCAGTGCCAAGGTCCTCGCAGAGTGCGGGCGTGAAAGGGGAGGTAGGGAGTTAGGTACACAGTGCAAGGTCCACCATAGGTGTGGGCGGGAGGGGAGGAGGGATGAGGTACACAGTGCAAGGTCCTCCAGAGGTGCGGGCGTGGAGGGGAGGGAGGGAGTGGAGGTACACAGTGCAAGGTCCTCCAGAGGTGCGGGCGTGGAGGGGGAGGGAGGGAGTGGAGGTACACAGTGCAAGGTCCTCCAGAGGTGCGGGCGTGGAAGGGGAGGGAGGGAGTGGAGGTACACAGTGCAAGGTCCTCCAGAGGTGCGGGCGTGGAGGGGGAGGGGAGTGGAAGGTTACCCAGTGCAAGTCCTCCAGAGGTGCGGGCGTGGAGGGGGAGGGATGGGAGTGGAGGTAACACAGTGCAGGTCCATCCAGAGGCGGGCGTGAGGGATGGAGGGAGTGGAGGTACACAGTGCAAGGTCCTCCAGAGGTGCGGGCGTGGAGGGGAGGGGGAGTGGAGGTACACAGTGCAAGGTCCTCCAGAGGTGCGGGCGTGAGGGGAAGGGAGGGAGTGGAGGTACCCAGGTGAAAGGTCCTCCCGAGCGCGGGCGTGGAGGGGAGAGAGGGAGTGAGGTACACATTGCAAGGTCCTCCAGAGGAGCGGGCGTGAGGGGAGGGAGGGAGTGGAGTACGACAGTGCAAGGTCCTCCAGAGGCGGGCGTGAGGGGAGGGAGGGAGTGGAGTACACAGTGCAAGGTCCTCCAGAGGTGCGGCTTGAGGGGAGGTAGGGAGTGGAGGTACACAGTGCAAGGTCCTCCAGAGGGCGGGCTGGAGGGGGAGGAGGGAGAGTGGAGGTACACAGTGGCAAGGCCCCTCAGAGGTGCAGGCGTGGAGGGGAGGGAGGAGTGAGGAACACAGTGCCAAGGTCCTCCAGAGGTGTGGGCGTGGATGGGGAGGAGGATTGGGAGGTACAACAGTGCAAGGTCCTCAGGTGCGGGCGTGAGGGGAGGAATTGAGGTACACAGTGCAAGGTCCACCAGAGTGCGGGCGTGAAAGTGGGAAGGAGGAGTGGAGTACACAGTGCAAGGTCCTCCAGAGGTGGCGGGCGTGAGGAGGGAGTGAGTACACGAGGCAAAGTCCCCAGAGTGCGGGCGAAGGTGGGGAGGAGTGGAGGTACACCTTGCAAGGTCCTCCAGAGGTGCGGGCGTGGAGGGGAGAGGAAGGGATGAGTACACAGTCAAGGTCCTCCAAGGTGCGGGCGTGAGGGGAGGGAGGAGTGAGGTACACAGTGCAAGGTCCTCCAATGCAGGCGTGAAAGGGGAGGGAGGGAGTGGATACACAGTGCAAGTCCTCCAAGGTGCGGGCGTGAGGGGAGGAGGATGGAGGTACACAGTGCAAGGTCCTCCAAGGTGCGGGCTGTGAGGGGGAGGGAGGAGTGAGGTCACACGTGCAAGTCCTCCAGAGGTGCGGCGTGAAAGGGAGGGAGGAGTAGTACACATGCAAGGACCTCCAAGTCGGCGTGGAGGGGGGAGGGAGGGAGTGGAGTACACGTGCAAGGTCTCCAGAGGGTGCGGCGTGAGGGGGGAGGGAGGAGTGGAGTACCCAGTCCAGGTCCTCAGAGGTGCGGTCTGTGGAGGGGAGGGAGGGTAGTGTGAGGTAAACATGCAAGGTCCTCCAGGTGCGGCGTGAAAGGGGAGGGAGGAGTGGAGGTACACAGTGCAAGGACCTCCAGAGTGCGGGCGTGGAGGGGGGAGGGAGGGAGGGGAGGTACACAGTGCAAGGTCCACCAAGTGCGGGCGTGGAGGGGGAGGAGGGAGTGGAGGTAAAACAGTGCAGGTCCCCCGAGGTCGGCGTGGAGTGTGAGGATTACCTCCACCTTCCTCTCATACTCCCTTCCTCTCTTTACTCCACCCACCTCTCTTTAACTCCACCAACCTCTCTTTACTCCACCTTCCTCTCTTTACTCCACCCTCTATCTTTTATCCACCCTTCCTCACATTACTCCACCATCCTCTCTTTACTCCACCATCCTACATCTTACTCCACCCTCCACTTTACTCCATAAGATAAGAATTTTGTGGATTTTTAACCCGTTGGTTAGCCACCAGGATAACCAAAAATCATTGCGTCCCCCCTTCAGTCTTGTCCCCATGATGCCACCCCACAGTCCATTAACACCAAGGTACCTACTTGCTAGGTGAACGCGACAACAGGTCTAACTAAACGCGTCAAAATTATCCAACCGTGCCGGGTATCGAACCCGGGACGTCCCTCTGCGTGTGGAGCAAAGACTTTGCCAGCCCAGCCACGGGGCCTTTTAATTGTGTGTGTAGTGGTGTGAGTATGTGTGGTGTGGTGGTGTGTGTGTGTGAGTGTGTTGTGTGTGTGTGTGTGAGTGAGTGTGTGTGTGTGTGTGTGTGTGTGTGTGTTGGTGTTGTGTGGATGAGTGTGGTGTGTGTGTGTGTGTGTTAGCAGTGAGGAGTGAGTCCCAATTGGAAGAGGAATACTAGAATGGAGGTACAAAGTGCAATGTTCACACCAGAGTGCGCCGTGGAGGGGGAGGAGGGAGGGAGTGGAGTACACAGTGCAAGGTCCTCCAGAGGTGCGGGCGTGGAGGGGAGGAGATGGGAGTGAGGTACACAGGCAAGGTCCTCCAGAGTGCGGGCCGTGGAGGGGGAGGGATGGGAGTGAGGTACACAGTGCAAGGGCCTCCAGAGGTGCGGCGTGGAGGGAGTAGGGAGGAAGTACACATTTGCAAGGTCCTCCAAGGTGCGGGCGTGAGGAGGAGGGAGTGGAGGTACACAGTGCAAGGTCCTCAAGGTGCGGGCGTGGAGGGGGAGGAGGGAGTGGAGGTACACATGCAAGGTCCTCAGAGTGCGGCGTGGAGGGGAGAGAGGAGTGGAGTACACATGCAAGGTCCTCCAGAGGTGCGGGCGTGGAGGGGAGGGAGGGAGTGGAGGTACACAGTGCAAGGTCCTCCAGAGGTGCGGGCGTGGAGGGGAAGGAGGGAGTGGAGGTACACAGTGCAAGGTCCTCCAGAGGTGCGGGCGTGGAGGGGGAGGGAGGGAGTGGAGGTACACAGTGCAAGGTCCTCCAGAGGTGCGGGCGTGGAGGGGGGAGGTGAGGAGTGGAGGTACACAGGCAATTGTCCTCCATAGGGCGGGCGTGGAGGGGAGGAGGAGTGGAGGTACAGCCAGTTGCAAGGCCACCAGAGGTGCGGCGGTGGAAGGAGGGAGTGGAGGTACACGAGTGCAAGGTCCTCCAGTGCGGGCGTGGAGGGAGGGAGGGAGTGGAGTACACAGTGCAAGGTCCTCCAGAGTGCGGGCGTGGAGGGGAGGGAGGAGTGGAGGTACACAGTCAAGTCCTCCAGAGAGCCGGCGTGGAGGGGAGGGAGGGAGTGGAGGTACACAGTGCAAGGTCCTCCAGAGGTGCGGGCGTGGAGGGGGAGGGAGGGAGTGGAGGTACACAGTGCAAGGTCCTCCAGAGGTGCGGGCGTGGAGGGGAGGAGGAGTGGAGTACACAGTGCAAGTCCTCCAGAGGTGCGGGCGAGGAGGGGAGGGAGGGAGTGGAGGTACACAGTGAAGGTTCCTTCCAAGGTGCGGGCGTGGAGGGGAGAGAGGGAGTGAGGTACACAGTGCAAGGTCCTCCAAGTCGGGCGAGGGGAGGAGGGATGAAGTACACCGTGCAAGGTCCTCCAGAGTGCGGGCGTGAGGGGAAGAGGGAGTGAGGTACTCATCAAGGTCCCTCCAGATGTGCGCGTGGAGAAGGGAGTGGAGGTACACAGTGCAAAGTCTCCAAGGTAGCGTGAGGAGGGGAGGAGTGGAGTTATAACCAGTGCAGTCCCGCAAGTGCGGGCGTGGAGGGGAGGGATGGGAGTGGAGGTTCACAGTGCAGAGGTCCTCCAGAGGTGCGCGTGAGGGGAGGGAGTGAGGTACACAGTGCAAGTCCTCCAGAGTGCGGGCGTGAGGATAGTGTGGCACAGTGCAAGGTCCTCCAGAGGTGCGGGCGAGAGGGAAGAGGAGTGGAGGTACACATGCAAAGTCCTCCAGAGTGCGCGTGGAGAGAAGGGATACACAGTGCTAGGTCCCTCCAAGGTGCGGGGCGTAGGGGAGGAGGGAGTGGAGTACACAGTGCAAGTCCCTCCAGAGGTGCGGGCGGGAAGGGAGGGAGGATGAGGTACACTGTGCAAGGTCCTCCGGGAGGTGCGGGCGTGGAGGGGAGAGGGGGGTGAGGGAGTGGAGGTACACATGCAAGATCCTCCAAGGTGCGGGCGTGGAGGGGAGGGAGGGAGTGGAGGTACACATTGCAAGGTCCGTCCCAGTAAAAAAAAAAAAATCGGGCGTGGTGGGGAAAGGGAGAAGGGAGTACACTATGCAAGGTCCTCCATTGTATGCGGCGGTGAGTGAGGAGGAGTGAGGTAACACATGCAAGTCCTCCAGAGTGCGGGCGTGGAGGGGGAGGGTGGGAGAGGAGAACACAGTGCAAGGGTCCTCCAGAGGTCGGGCGTGGATGGGAGAGAGGGATGAGGTACACAGTGCCAAGGTCCTCCAGAGTGCGGGCGTGGAGGGGGAGGGAGTTAGTGAGGTACACATTGCAAGTCCTCCAGAGTGCGGGCGTGGAGGGGAGAGGAGTGAGGTACACAGTGCAAGGTCCTCAGAGTGGCGGGCGTGGAGGGAGGGAGGGAGTGGAGGTACACAGTGCAAGATCCTCCAATGCGGGCGTGGGGGGGAGAGAGGGAGTGGAGGTCACAGTTGCAAGGTCCTCCAGAGGTGCGGCGTGGAGGGGAGGGAGGAGTGGAGGTACACAGTGCAAGGTCCGCCAGAGGTGCGCGTGAGGTTAAGGAGGGTTAAAGTTTTTTAAAATACACAGTGCAAGTCCCTACCAATGCGGGCGTGGAGGGGGACGGAGGGATGAGGTACACATGAAAGGTCCTCCAAGGTGCGGGCGTGGAGGGGGGAGGGAGTGGAGAGTACACAGTGCAAGGACCCCCAGAGTGCACGTGGAGGGGGAGGGAGATGAAGGTAACATTGCAAGTCCTCCAAGTGCGGGCGTGGAGGGAGGGAAGTGAGGTACACAGTGCAAGGACCTCCCAGAGGTGCGGCGTGAGGGAGGGAGGAGTGGAGGTACACAGTTCAAGGCCTCCAGAGTGCAGGCTGGAGGGGGAGGGAGGAGTGAGGTACACAGTGCAAGGTCCCCAGAGTGCGGGCGGGAGGGGAGGGAGGAGTGGAGGTACACAGTGGCAAGGTCCTCAACAGAGTGCGGCGTGGAGGGGAGGGAGGGATGGAGGTTAACACAGTGCAAGTCCTCCAGGGGGAAGGGTGCGGGCGTGGAGGGAAGGGAGTGGAGGTACACAGTGCAAGGTCCTCCAGAGGTGCGGGCTGGGGGTGGGAAGGTGTGTAGGTACACAGTCAAGCCTCCAGAGGTGCGGGCCCGTGAGGAGGGAGAGTGGAGGTACACAGTGCAAGGTCCCTCCAGAGTGCGGGCGGGAGGGGAGGGAGGAGTGGAAGGTACACAGTCAAGGTCCTCCAGAGTGCGGCGGGAGGAGAGATGAGGTACACATGCAAGTCCTCCAAGTGCAGGCGTGGAGGGGAGGATGGAGTGGAGTACTTATACATGCAAGGTCCTCCAAGTCGCTGGAGGGAGGAGGTAGTGGAGTACACATGCAAGTCCTCCAGAGTCATGCGTGGAGGGGAGGAATAGTACACAGGACTAGGTCCTCCACGTGCGCTGGAGGAGGAGGAGGGAGTTACACAGTGCAAGGTCCCCAAGTGCGGGCTGGAGGGAGGAGGAGTGGAGTACACAGTGCAAGTTCCTCCAGAGTAAGGTGGAGGGGGCGGGAGGAGGAGGTACACAGTGCAAAGGTCCTCCAGAGGTGCGGCGAGGAGGGAGGGAGAGTGGAGGTATCACAGTGCAAGGTCCTCCAGAGGTGCAAGGCGTGGAGGGGAGGGAGGGAGTGGAGTACGAACGTGTCAAGGCCTCCAGAGGTGCGGGCGTTGGAGGGGAGGAGGAGTGGAGGTACCACAGTGCAAGGTCCTCCAGAGGTGCGGGCGTGGAGGGGAGGAGGGGAGTGGAAGTACACAGTGCAAGGTCCTCCCAGAGGTGCGGGCGTGAGGGGGAAGGAGGAGTGGAGGTACCACAGTGCAAGGTCCTCCAAGGTTGGGCTGGAGGGAGGGAGGGAGTGGAGGTACACAGTGAAGGTCCTCCAAGTGCGGGCGTGAGGGGAGGAGGGAGTGGAGGTACACAGTGCAAGGTCCTCCAAGTGCGGGCGTGGAGGGGAGGAGGGAGTGAGTACACAGTGCAAGGTCCTCCAGAGGTGCGGGCGTGAAGGGGAGGGAGGGAGTGGAGGTACACAGTGCAAGGTCCTCCAGAGGTGCGGGCGTGGAGGGGGGAGGGAGGGAGTGGAGGTACACAGTGCAAGGTCCTCCAGAGGTGCGGGCGTGGAGGGGGGAGGGAGGGAGTGGAGGTACACAGTGCAAGGTCCTCCAAGGGTCGGGGTGGAGGGGAGGGGGGGAGTGGAGGACACAGTGCAAGGTCCCCAGAGGTGGGGGTGGGGGGGGAGAGAGGGAGTGGAGGGACACAGTGCAAAGGCCTCCCGAGGTGCGGGCGGGGGGGGGGAGGGGGGGAGTGGGGGTACACAGTTTAAGGCCCCCCAGAGGTGGGCGTGGGGGGGAGGGAGGGAGTGGAGGTACACAGTGCAAGGTCCTCCAGAGGTGCGGGCGTGGAGGGGGAGGGAGGGAGTGGAGGTACACAGTGCAAGGTCCTCCAGAGGTGCGGGCGTGGAGGGGAGGGAGGGAGTGGAGGTACACAGTGCAAGGTCCTCCAGAGGTGCGGGCGTGGAGGGGGGGGAGGGAGGGGTGTGGAGGTAAACAGTGCAAGGTCCTCCGAGTGGGGGGGCGTGGAGGGGGAGGGAGGGAGTGGAGGTACACAGTGCAAGGTCCTCCAGAGGTGCGGGCGTGGAGGGGGAGGGAGGGAGTGGAGGTACACAGTGCAAGGTCCTCCAGAGGTGCGGGCGTGGAGGGGGAGGAGGGAGTGTGGGGTCACAGTGGCAATGTCCTTCCAGAGGTGCGGGCGATGGAGGTGGGAGAGAGGAGAGTGGAGGGACACAAGTGCAAGAGTCTTCCAGAGGTGTGGCGTGGAGGGGGGAGAGAGAGAGTGGAGGTACACAGTGCAAGGTCTTCCAGAGGTGCGGGCGTGGAGGGGAAGAGAGGGAGGCAGATGGATCTTCAACTTTCTAAACAATCGCGCACAAAGAGTAGTGGTAAACAGAGTTAAATTAGAAGCTGCCATAGTGAAGAACTCTGTCCCACAAGGCACAGTACTCGCACCTATCCTGTTCCTTATTCTCATATCAGACATAGACAGACATATAAACCACAGCACTGTATCATCTTTTGCAGACGATACTAGGATCTGCATGAGAGTGTCATCTAGTGAGGACACGACAGATCCTGCAGACGATGCTAGGATCTGCATGAGAGTGTCATCTAGTGAGGACACGACAGATCCTGCAGACGATACTTGGGATCTGCATGAGAGTGACATCTGTGGAGGGACACGACAGAGCCTGCAGGACGATGCTAGACTTGCATTGGAGTGTCATCTAGTGAGGACACGACAGATCCTTCAGACGATGCTTGGTTCTGCATGAGATTGTTCATCTAGTGAGGACACGACAGATCCTGCAGCGATTACTAGGATCTGCAAGTGAGAGTTTCATCTAGTGTGGACACGAAAGATCCTGCAGACGATACTAGGATCTGCATGAGAGTGTCTTCTAGTGGAGGACACGACAGATCCCTGCAGACGTTCCTAGGATCTGCATGAGAGTGTCATCTAGTGAGGACACGGCCAGATCCTGGCAGACGTTACTAGGATCTGCATGAGAGTGTCATCTAGTGGGACTCGACAGATCATGCCAGACGATACTAGGATTGCATGAGTGTCATCTAGTGGAGGACACGACAGATCCTGCAGGACGATACTAGGATCTGCATGAGAGTGTCATCTTGTGAGGACACGACAGATCTGACAGACGGTGCTAGGATCTGCAATGGAGTGTCATATATTGAGGGACACGACAGATCCTGCAGACGATGGTAGGTCTGCTATGAGAGTCTCATCTAGTGAGGACCAACGACAGATCCTGCGACGATGCTAGGATCGCATGAGGAGTGTCATCTAGTGAGGACTCGAAGATCCTGCAGGACGATGCTAGGAATCTGCATGAGAGTGTCATCTAGTGAAGGAACGACAATCCTGCAGACGATGCTAGGATTGCATGAGAGTGTCATCTAGTGAGGACAGACAGATCCTGCAGACGATTTAGGATCTGCATGAGAGTGTATCTAGTGAAGGACCGACCGATCCTGCAGACGATACTAGGATCTGCATGAGGTGTCATTAGTGAGGCACACACAGCAGATGCTCCTGCAGGACGATGCTAGGATTCTGCATGAGAGTGTCATTAGTGAGGACACGACCGATCCTGCAGAGACAATGCTTGGGGCTGCATGAGAGGTGTCATCTAGTGAGGACGCGACAGTCTGTAGACGATTCTAGGGTTGCATGAGTGTCATCTAGTGAGGACGAGACAGATCCTGCCAGACGTTGCTGATCTGCATGAGTGTCATATAGTAGGACGCGACAGATCCTGCAGACGATGCTTGGATCTGCATGAGAGTGTCATCTAGTGAGGAACGACAGATCCTGCAGGACGATAGCTAGGATCTGCATGAGAGTGTCATCTAGGGAGGACACGGACAGATCCTGTAGGACGATGCTAGGATCTGCATGAGTGTGTTTAGTGAGGACGCGACAGATCCTGTAGACGATGCTAGGATCTGCATGAGAGTGTCATCCTAGTGAGGACGCGACAGATCCTGCAGACGATGCTTGGATCTGCATTAGTGAGTGTCTTCTGTGAGGACAGACTGATCTGCAGACGATGCTAGGATATGCATGTGAGTGTCATCTAGTGAGTGGACAAGACAGATCTGCAGACGATGCTAGGATCTGCATGAGAGTGTCATCTAGTGAGGACGCGACAGATCTGCAGACGATACTAGGATCTGCATGAGAGTGTCATCTAGTGAGGACACGGACAGGATCCTGCAGACGTTACTATGATCTGCATGAGAGTGTCATCTAGTGAGGACACGACAGATCCTGCAGACGTACTTGGAATCTGCATGAGTGTCATCTAGTGTGGCACGACAGATCCTGCAGGACGATGCTAGGATCTGCCATGAGAGTGTCATCTAGTGAGGACGCGGTTAACCTCCAAGGAAGAGATATACCACGTTTTCAATGGTCAACAGAGAACAATGTGGCTGTTCAATGTGGGACAAATTCCAACTACTCCGTTATGGACAACTGGAGGAAATAATAACTAGATGGTGTATATACAAACTCTAATTATACGATAAGCGGAAAAAAGTAATGTGAAAGACTAGGAGTAGTAAGGCTGAGGATCTCACCTTCAAGACCACAACATGCCACTATCACATCTGCTAGGAAACTGATAGGATGGATAATGAGAACATTCAGAACAAGAGATGCCAAGCCAATGATGATCCTTTTTAAATCACTTATTATGTCTAGGGCTGCGAATACTGCTGTACATTAACTTCCCATTCATGGCAGTGAAAAATTGCTGGAAACTAGAGAATGTACAGGAGAACCTTTACTGCACATATAAGTTCCATCAAACACCTTAACTACTGGGAACGCCTGGAAGCACTTGATGCTGTATAGCCCTTGTGGCTTAGCGCTTCTTTTTGATTATAATAATAATGGAAGCACTTGACTTGTACTCACTGGAACGGAGGCGAGAGAGATACAACATAATCTACACCTGGAAGATCCTGGAGGTACTGGTCCCTAACCTGCACACAGAAATCACTCCCTACGAAAGTAAAAGACTTGGCAGGCGATGCAACATACCCCCAGTGAAAAGTAATGGCGTCACTGGTACACTAAGAGAAAACGCAGTAAGTGTCCGGGGCCCAAGACTGTTCAACAGCCTTCCACCAGCAATAAGGGGCATTACGGGAAGGCCCTGGTTGTCTTCAAGAGGGAGCTGGACAGATACCTAAAGACGGTACCTGATCAGCCGGGCTGTGTTTCGTACGTTGGATTGCGTGCGGCCAACAGTAACAGCCTTTTTGATCAGTCTGATCACCGGGATGCCTTGTCGTAGGAGGGCGGCCGCGGATTTTAATCACCCTTCACCCACCCTTACTTTCCACCTTACTACTTTCCATTCCCACCCCTTACTTTCTATTATTTCATTTCTTTCTATTCTTTCTTCTTTTTTTTTTTTTCCCCTTTTTTTTTTTTTTTTTTTTTGGGGGGGAGGGGGGGGGGGGGGGGGGGGGGGGGGGGGGGGGGGGGGGGGGGGGGGGTGGGGGGGGGGGGGGGGGGGGAGGGATGGGAGGGAGGGTAGTGGAGGGAGGGAGGGAGTGGAGGGAGTGAGGGAGTGGAGGGAGGGAGGGAGTGGAGGGAGGGAGGGAGTGGAGGGAGGGAGGGAGTGGAGGGAGGGAGTGGAGGAGGTAGTGGAGGAAGGAGGGAGGGAAAGTGGAGGGAGGAGGGAGTGGAGGGAGAGGAGGGAGGGAGGGGGGAGGGGAGTGGAGGGAGGGGGGCGTGGAGTGGAGGGCGGGAGGGAGGAGGGAGGGAGGGAGGGAGGGAGTGGTGGGCAGGGAGGGGTGGGAGGGACGGGAGTGGATGGGAGGGAGGGAGTGGAGGAGGGAGAGTGGGAGGGAGTGGAGGGAGGGAGTGGAGGGAGGGAGGGGGGAGGGAGGGAGTGGAGGGAGGTGGGAGTGGAGGGGAGGAGGGAGTGGAGGGAGGGAGGGAGTGAGGTGGAGGGAGGGAGTGGAGGGAGGAGGAGTGGAGGGAGTGGAGGGAGGGGGGGACGGGAGTGAAGGGAGGGAGTGGAGGGAGGGGGGAGTGAGGAGGGAGGGAGGGAGTGGAGGAGGGGAGGGAGGGGAGGGAGTGGAGGGAGGGAGTGGAGGGAGGGAGGGAGTGAGGGAGGGAGTGGTGGGAGGGAGTGGAGCGGAGGGAGGGAAAGTGGAGGGAGGGGGGAGTGGTGGGAGGGAGGAGAGTGGAGGGAGGGAGGGAGGAGGGGGAAGTGGAGGGAGGGAGTGGAGGGAGGGAGGAGTGGAGGAGGAGGGAGGGACGGTATGTGAAGGGAGGGTGGTTGGGAGAGAGGGAGGGAGGGAGGAGGGAGGGAGGTGGTGGGAGGGAGGGAGTGGAGGAGGGAGTGGAGGGAGGGAGGAGGAGTGGAGGGAGGGAGGGAGGGAGGGGGAGTGGAGGGAGGGAGGGGAGGGAGGAGGGAGTGGAGGGAGGGAGGGGAGGGAGGGGGGAGTGGAGGGGAGAGTGGAGGGGGGAGTGGAGGGAGGGAGGGAGGGGAGGGAGGGTGTGAGGGAGGGAGGGCCCTAGTGGAGGGAGGGAGTGGAGGGAGGGAGGGAGTGAGTGGAGGTGAGGGAGTGGAGGGTGGAGTAAAGTGAGTGGAGGGAGGGAAGGAGTGAGGGGTGGAGGGAGGGAGTGGAGGGAGGAGGGAGTGGAGGGAGGGTGTGGAGGGAGGGGTGGAGGGAGGGAGGGAGGGAGGGAGTGGTGGAGGGAGGGAGTGGAGGGAGGGAGGGGAGGGAGGGAGTGGAGGGAGGGAGTGGAGGGAGGGAAGTGGAGTGAGGAGGGAGGGCGGGAGGGAGTGGAGGGGAAGAGGAGGGAGGGGAGGGAGGGAGGGAGTGGAGGGAAGGGAGTGGAGGGAGGTGAGTGGAGGGAGGGAGGGAAGGGAGGGAGGGAGGGAGGGAGGGAGTGGAGGGGAGGGAGTGGAGGAAAGGTCCTCCATAATTTCATTCCTTTACAATGTTTTCCTGATTTTTTTACCTCTTAATGTTTTCATTTATATCTGGAGAACGCTTCATCCGATCGTCTTCAAATTTTGATGGCTGGTGTATATGGAAGTATTGTCCCGTAGCAGGGTTGGTAGCGCACTCACCATCTCACACTGAGCTTCGTAGTTCCATCCTGGGTACGGCTGGAAACATTACGACGTGTTTCCTTCACCTAGCAGTAAGTAGGTACCTGAGTGTTAGTGGACTGGTGTGGGTGGCATCCTGGGTGTTAGTGGACTGGTGTGGGTGGCATCCTGGGTGTTAGTGGACTGGTGTGGGTGGCATCCTGGGGACAAAATTAACGTAAGCTGTGGGAATGCTCAGCATATAACAAGGGACTTTCTTTATAACTAGTATGTCTTGGTGTGAAGCTATGGTCTGTATAAGTGTTTCCATCGTATGGCAAAAATTAACATTAATATTTTTTATTATTATTATTATTATTATTATAATTATGATTATTTTATTATTATTATTGTTATTAGCAGTGGTAGTTGACCACAGATCTGGTACAGGTTACCTGGAGGGTTATTCGGGGATCAACGCCCCCCCGCGGCCGGTCAATGACTAGGCTCCCGATGGATCTGGGCCTGAGCAACCAGGCATGTTACTGCTGGCCGCACGCAGTCCAACGTTACGAGCCACAGCCCGGCTGATCCGTCCACATTAATTACAGTTAAAACAAATTATTTTACTTAGTAAACCATAGGTATAATCACCACCGGGATAACCCAAAAATGAGTTAGTCTTGAGAGAAAGAGATAACAGGAGAGTCATGGCAGACGGATATCATAAGAGGGACTAGAGAGGCAATGGGACAGAGAAACTTCTGGAAGAGGGGAAGTGAAGGAGAGAATGGAAACAGGTGAAGAGAGGAACGGGAAGAGAAGAGTAACAATAGCAGGAATTAGGGGAAACAGGAGAGAGGAGAGAGTCAGTGGTTCACCGAGTGCAGAGGGCAATAGCTAGTGTGCTAGGAAAAGTAAAGTTGAGGGAAAAACAAAGTATCAAGCAGAGATTGGTCGATAAATGAATATGCGTGGATAAGGAAGGACGATCAGTGACACGGAGCATTGACATAGTAGCATCTGAGGAACAGTCTAACTCTTAAGTTTCTACACTGCCACATCGGGAGGAAGACAACAGTAAATGACCAGGTAATCAGTCTGAAGGAGGAGAACTCACAAGACTGATCGTATTTACTTGGAATTCCTTTTTTTTCTGTAACATTGCAAGCTCCTGATGATGTATTGATTGCAAGACGAAAGGCCTACAGCTGTCATTCTTCAATAATGTACTGAGATGATTAGACGTCAGTCATGCAAACACGTGTATTGTATTGCCAGTCAAAAACGAGCTTTAATGTGTGTGTGTATATGTATACGGTACATGCATGCGTATTCTGTGTATACATTAGCGTGTGTACATACAGTGTGGTGCGGGTACTAGAGTGTGGGGGCGTGGTCACTATTGCCAGTGTTTACTGATGTGTTCTGCTATGTTAACTTGTGACCTTGTGACACGCAACACTGCCTGTCACTGTGTTGTCACTGTTGTCACAGTTTACATGGGTTTACCTGGAGAGGGTTTCGGGGGTCAACGCCCCCGCGGTTCGGTGTGAGACCAGGCCTCATGGTGATCAGGGCCTGATCAACCAGGCTGTTACTGTTGGCCCCACGCAAACCGACGTAAGAACCACAACCCGGTTGGTCAGGTACTGACTTTTGGTGCCTATCAAATGCCTTTTTGAAGACAGTCAGGGGTCTATTGGTAATCCCCCTTATGTAGGCTGGGAAGCAGTTGAAGTGTCTTGGTCCCCTGACACTTATTATGTTGTCTGTCAGTGTACTCGTGGCGCCCCTGCTTTTCATTGTTGAGTCATTTGCATTCATTGGGAGTGATTTTCGTGTGCAGGTTTGGTACCAATCCCTCAAGGACCTTCCAAGTTTATATTATCTTGTATCTCTCTCGCCTGCGTTCCAGGGAATACAGATCAAGGACCTTCAACCGTTATCCAGTAATTTAGGTGCCTTATTGTACTTATGTGTGCCGTGAGAGTTCTTTGTACACTCTTCAGGTCAGCAATGTTGCCAGCCTTGAAGGGGGCCGTTAGTGTACAGCAGTATTCCAGCCTAGAGAGAACAAGCGATTTGAAGGGAATCATCATTGGCTTGGCATCCCTAGTTTTGAAGGTTCTCCTTATCCATCCCATTCAATTTTTTTAGGGTGGGTTTGATACATTGTTGTGGTCTTTGAAGGCGAATCCCCTGACATTTTCACCCCAGGTCCTTTACATTATTTTTTCCGTTTTATTTCGTATACCCCGTTAAAATTTTTTTTTTCCCAGGTTTCCCCCTATCGATATTGAAATTTTTCTCCCCGTTAACCCGGGTATTGTTTTGAGTGGCCCCTTCGAAAATTTGGTTAATGGGCCCCTTGGGTCCCCCCCGTAGGGGTTTTTGGGGTGGAGGTCACTGATGGTGATCCAGGGGTATCCGCCCAAAAGGGAAAACACGGAGTTGGATACATCTGTCTAAAAGTCAGGGGAAAGAGGGAAAAGTGGGAGGGGAGTACGGCCTTGTGGGAAAAGAAACTTTTAAAAAAAACCCTGGGGCCCGTTTTGGGGGGCTTGACTTGTTTGGGACTTGAAACCCGTTTTTCTGTTCCCCTTTGTGTTCTGTGTGTCAGGAGTTTTTGGGGCCGTTACAAACTTTTCCCCTTATTCCCTTTTTCAAGCATTTTTTGTGTATTACACCATGGTCAAAAATTGTCGCCCAAATTTTCATGTGTCACCGTGCGTCACAGTGCTGTCATAGTGTGTCCGTTCTGTCACAGTGCTGGGACGGTGGGTTTTTTACAGTGTGTAAGGTGGTGTCCCCAGTGGGTTTTCACAGTGGTCCCCTTTCGGCACATGTTGTCACAGGCCCGTCCCCGGCTGTCCCCGGTTTTTTTCCCCCCAGTGCTGTCACGGTGGTTTTCCCCAGTGTTGTCCAGTGTTTTTTCACGGTGGTGTCACAGTGTTGTCACAGTTTTTCTTTGGGGCACGGTCTGTACGTGTTTTACGGGGCTGTCACGTTTTTGCACAGTGCTGTCACAATGTTTTTCGCAGGGAGGGGGGGCTACAAAAGTTACAGTTGTTTAAAAGAAATTTTGATAAGGGACTTGGCTGTGTTTGTATGTGGGGAAAGTATTTTTCAAGGGGTGTGTGGGGCTGCGGCATGGGTGTGCGGGGGGGGTTAGAAAGATTGGGGTTTTCGATGGGTTTTTTAAAATTTGGGTTTTGAGTGGCTTTGAGTTTGGGGCCGGGGTTGTTAGAGTGATCCAAAAAGTGGGCTAAAAGGGGGTTTTGGGGGTGGGATAGGGTGGGATAGAAGGGGCGGGGGGGGCAAAAGGTTTAAAAATAAATGGGCTATTTACCTTTGGGGTTTTTCCCCGGGAGAGTTTCGGGGGGGCAACGCCCCCGCGGCCCCCGGGGCTGGGGACCAGGCCTTCCTTTGGGGAATTTAGCGTGATCAACCCGGGTGTTTCTGCTGGCTTTCCCCCCAAGTAGAACCCCACAGCCCGGGGACGGGGGAATGACCCAACCCCCAAGCCCAACGAAAAACTCCCCAAATTTCCGGGAAAATCCCCCCCTTTTTTGGTGTGGGAAGGCCAGGTTTTTTTAAAACCAGGTCTCGGCCCCGGCCCTGAACCCAAACTTTTTAATTGTTTTTAATTTTTGGTTCCCTTTAAAAAAAAAAGTTTTGGAAGTGAACCCCCCTTTTTTTCTTTTTTTTTTTTTTTTTAAAAAAATTGGGGGGCGGTTTCAACGTTTTGGGCCCCAATTTTTTGGCCCTTAAGTAAAAAAAATTTAGGGGAGTTGAAATTTTTTTCGTTGGCGGGGAAGTTCGGTACTTGGGGCCCCTAGGAAAAATTTCCCGGTTTTATATAAAATGTATTTCTCCCCCCTGGTTTTTAGGGAAAAACAGGTTTAGAAAACCCCAAGCCCCTCCCTTTAAAGGGGGGTGTTTTAAAACCCTTTTTTGCGGCCCCTGAAAGTTTCCTTTTACATTTTCTAGGTCGGCAATTTCACCTGCCTTGAAAAGTGCTGCTAGAGTGCAGCAATATTCCAGCCTAGATAGAACAAGTGACCTGAAGAGTGTCATCATGGGCTTGGCCTCCCTAGTTTTGAAGGTTCTCATTATCCATCCTGTCATTTTTCTAGCAGATGCGATTGATACAATGTTATGGTCCTTGAAGGTGAGATCCTCCGACATAATCACTCCCAGGTCTTTGACGTTGGTGTTTCGCTCTATTTTGTGGCCAGAATTTGTTTTGTACTCTGGTGAGTATTGATGACAAGTGTGTGTGGGTCTTGTGTTGCGCCCACAATACACTACCCACTGCCCACACTACTCTATTTTTAATACCCACACCAGGGTAAACCAGTGACACAGAGAGTTGTATTACCATTGTGGTCGTTATATTACCATTGTGGTCCTTATATTACCATTGTGGTCCTTGTATTACCATTGTGGTCCTTATATTATCATTGTGGTCTTTGTATTACCATTGTGGTCCTTGTATTACCATTGTGGTCCTTGTATTACCATAGTGGTCCTTGTATTACCATTGTGGTCTTTGTATTACATTGTGGTCCTTGTATACCATATTGTGGTCCTGATTACCATTGTGGTCCTTGTATTCCCTGTGGTCTTTTATATTACCATTGTGGCCTTGTATTACATTGTGGTCCTTGTATTACCATTGTGGTCCTGTGTATTACCATATGTGGTCTTTATATTACCATTGTGGTCCTTGTATTACCATTGTCGTCCTTGTATTACCATTGTGGTCCTTGTATTACCATTGTGGTCCTTGTATTACCATTGTGGTCCTTGTATTACCATTGTGGTCTTTATATTACCATTGTGGTCCTTGTATTACCATTGTGATCCTTGTATTACGATTGTGGTCCTTGTATTACCATTGTGGTCTTTGTATTACCATTGTGGTCCTTGTATTACCATTGTGGTCCTTGTATTACCATTGTGGTACCTTGGTATTACCATTGTGGTCTTTATATACCATTGTGGTCCTTGTATTACCATTGTGGTCTTTGTATTACCATTGTGGTCCATGTATTACCATTGTGTTCCTTGTATTACCATTGTGGTCCTTGTATTACCATTGTGGTCCTTGTATTACCATTGTGGTCCTTGTATTACTATTGTGGTCCTTGTATTACCATTGTGATCCTTGTATTACCATTGTGGTCCTTATATTACCATTGTGGTCCTTGTATTACCATTGTGGTCCTTGTATTACCATTGTGGTCCTTGTATTACCATTGTGGTCCTTGTATTACCATTGTGGTCTTTGTATTACCATTGTGGTCCATGTATTACCATTGTGGTCCTTGTATTACCATTGTGGTCCTTGTATTACCATTGTGGCCCTTGTATTACCATTGTGGTCTTGTATTACCATTGTGTCCTTGTATTACCATTGTGGTCCTTGTATTACCATTGTGGTCCTTGTATTACCATTGTGGTCTTTATATTACCATTGTGGTCCTTGTATTACCATTGTGGTCCTTGTATTACCATTGTGGTCTTTATATTACCATTGTGGTCCTTGTATTACCATTGTGGTCTTTATATTACCATTGTGGTCCTTGTATTACCATTGTGGTCCTTGTATTACCATTGTAGTCCTTGTATTACCATTGTGGTCCTTGTATTACCATTGTGGTCTTTATATTACCATTGTGGTCCTTGCATTACCATTGTGGTCCTTGTATTACCATTGTGGTCCTTGTATTACCATTGTGGTCTTTATATTACCATTGTGGTCCTTGTATTACCATTGTGGTCCTTGTATTACCATTGTGGTCCTTGTATTACCATTGTGGTCCTTGTATTACCATTGTGGTCTTTATATTACCATTGTGGTCCTTGTATTACCATTGTGGTCCTTGTATTACCATTGTGGTCCTTGTATTACCATTGTGGTGCTAGTATTACCATTGTGGTCCTTGTATTACTATTTTGGTCTTTATATTACCATTGTGGTCCTTGTAATACCATTGTGGTCCTTGTATTACCATTGTGGTCTTTTTATTACCATTGTGGTCCTTGTATTACCATTGTGGTCCTTGTATTACCATTGTGGTCCTTGTATTACCATTGTGCCCCTTGTATTGCCATTGTGGTCCTTGTGTTACCATTGTGGTCCTTGTATTACCATTGTGGTCCTTGTATTACCATTGTGATCCTTGTATTACCATTGTGATCCTTGTATTACCATTGTGGTCCTTGTATTACCATTGTGGTCCTTGTATTACCATTGTGGTCCTTGTATTACCATTGTGGTCCTTGTATTACCATTGTGGTCTTTTTATTACCATTGTGATCCTTGTATTACCATTGTGGTCCTTGTATTACCATCGTGGTCCTTGTATTACCATCGTGGTCCTTGTATTACCATTGTGGTCCTTGTATTACCATTGTGGTCCTTGTATTATCAATGTGGTCCTTGTATTACCATTGTGGTCCTTGTATTACCATTGTGGTCCTTGTATTACCATTGTGGTCCTTGTATTACCATTGTGGTCCTTGTATTACCATTGTGGTCTTTATATTACCATCGTGGTCCTTGTATTACCATTGTGGTCCTTGTATTACCATTGTCGTCCTTGTATTGCCATTGTGGTCTTTGTATTACCATTGTGGTCCTTGTATTACCATTGTGGTCCTTGTATTACCATTGTGGTCCTTGTATTACCATTGTGGTCCTTGTATTACCATTGTGGTCCTTGTATTACCATTGTGGTCCTTGTATTACCATTGTGGTCCTTGTATTACCATTGTGGTCCTTGTATTACCATTGTGGTCCTTGTATTTCCATTGTGGTCTTTATATTACCATTGTGGTCCTTGTATTACCATTGTGGTCCTTGTATTACCATTGTGGTCTTTATATTACCATTGTGGTCTTTATATTACCATTGTGGTCTTTATATTACCATTGTGGTCTTTATATTACCATTGTGGTCCTTGTATTACCATTGTGGTCCTTGTATTACCATTGTGGTCCTTGTATTGCCATTGTGGTCCTTGTATTACAATTGTGGTCCTTGTATTACCATTGTGGTCTTTGTATTACCATTGTGGTCCTTGTATTACCATTGTGGTCTTTGTATTACCATTGTGGTCTTGGTATTACCATTGTGGTCCTTGTATTACCATTGTGGTCCTTGTATTACCATTGTGGTCCTTGTATTACCATTGTGGTCCTTGTATTACCATTGTGGTCCTTGTATTACCATTGTGGTCTTTATATTACCATTGTGGTCCTTGTATTACCATTGTGGTCTTTGTATTACCATTGTGGTCCTTGTATTACCTTTGTGGTCCTTGTATTACCATTGTGGTCCTTGTATTTACCATTGTGGTCCTTGATTACCATTGTGGTCCTTGTATTACCATTGTGGTCCTTGTATTACCATTGTGGTCCTTGTATTACCATTGTGGTCTTTGTATTATCATTGTGGTCCTTGTATTACCATTGTGGTCCTTGTATTACCATTGTGGTCCTTGTATTACCATTGTGGTCCTGTATTAACCATTGTGGTCCTTGTATTACCATTGTGGTCCTTGTATACCATTTGTGGTCTTTGTATTACCATGTGGTCCTTGTATTACCATTGTTTTCCTTGTGTTACCATTGTGGTCCTTGTATTACCATTGTGGTCCTTGTAATACCATTGTGGTCTTTGTATTACCATTGTGGTCCTTGTATTACCATTGTGGTCTTTGTATTACCATTGTGGTCCTTGTATTACCATTGTGGTCCTTGTATTACCATTGTGGTCCCTGTATTACCATTGTGGTCTTTGTATTACCATTGTGGTCCTCGTATTACCATTGTGGCCCTTGTATTACCATTGTGGTCCTTGTATTAACCATTGTGTCCTTGTATTACCATTGTGGTCCTTGTATTATCATTGTGGTCCTTGTATTACCATTGTGGTCTTTGTATTACCATTGTGGTCCTTGTATTACCATTGTGGTCTTTGTGTTACCATTGTGGTCCTTGTATTACCATTGTGGTCCTTGTATTACCATTGTGGTCTTTATATTACCATTGTGGTCCTTGTATTACCATTGTGGTCCTTCTATTACCATTGTGGTCCTTGTATTACCATTGTGGTCTTTATATACATTGTGGCCCTTGTATTACCATTGTGGTCTTGTATTACATTGTGGTCCTTGTGTATTACCATTGTGGTCTTTGTATTACCATTGTGGTCTTTATATTACCATTGTGGTCCTTGTATTACCATTGTGGTCCTTGTATTACCATTGTGGTCCTTGTATTACCATTGTGGTCTTTATATTACCATTGTGGTCCTTGTATTACCATTGTGGTCCTTGTACTACCATTGTGGTCTTTGTATTACCATTGTGGTCCTTGTATTACCATTGTGGTCCTTGTGTTACCATTGTGGTCCTTGTATTACCGTTGTGGTCCTTGTATTACCGTTGTGGTCCTTGTATTACCACTGTGGTCCTTGTATTACCATTGTCGTCCTTGTATTACCATTGTGGTCCTTGTATTACCATTGTGGTCCTTGTATTACCATTGTGGTCTTTGTATTATCATTGTGGTCCTTGTATTACCATTGTGGTCCTTGTATTACCATTGTGGTCCTTGTATTACCATTGTGGTCCTTGTATTACCACTGTGGTCCTTGTATTACCATTGTCGTCCTTGTATTACCATTGTGGTCCTTGTATTACCATTGTGGTCCTTGTATTACCATTGTGGTCTTTATATTACCATTGTGGTCCTTGTATTACGATTGTGGTCCTTGTATTACCACTGTGGTCCTTGTATTACCATTGTCGTCCTTGTATTACCATTGTGGTCTTTGTATTACCATTGTGGTCCTTGTATTACCATTGTGGTCTTTATATTACCATTGTGGTCCTTGTATTACCATTGTGGTCTTGTATTACCATTGTGGTCCTTGTATTACATGTGGTCCTTGTATTACCATTGTGGTCCTTGTATTACCATTGTGGTCCTTGTATTACATTGTGGTCCTTGTATTACACTGTGGTCCTTGTATTACCATTGTGGATCTTGTATTACCATTGTGGTCCTTGTATTACCATTGTGGTCCTTGTATTACCATTGTGGCCCTTGTATTACCATTGTGGTGCTTGTATTACCACTGTGGTCCTTGTATTACCATTGTGGTCCTTGTATTACCATTGTGGCCCTTGTATATTACCATTGTGGTCTTGTATTACCACTGTGGTCCTTGTATTACCATTGTGGTCCTTTGTATTACCATTGTGGTCCTTGTATTACCATGTGGTCCTTGTATTACCATTGTGGTCCTTGTATTACCATTGTGGCCCTTGTATTACCATTGTGGTCCTTGTATTACCACTGTGGTCCTTGTATTACCATTGTGGTCCTTGTATTACCATTGTGGTCCTTGTATTACCATTATGGTCCTTGTATTACCATTGTGGTCCTTGTATTACCATTGTGGTCCTTGTATTACCATTGTGGTCCTTGTATTACCATTGTGGTCCTTGTATTACCACTGTGGTCCTTGTATTACCATTGTGGTCCTTGTATTACCATTGTGGACCTTGTATTACCATTGTGGTCCTTGTATTACCATTGTGGACCTTGTATTACCATTGTGGTCCTTGTATTACCATTGTGGTCCTTGTATTACCACTGTGGTCCTTGTATTACCACTGTGGTCCTTGTATTACCATTGTGGTCCTTGTATTACCATTGTGGTCCTTGTATTAGCATTGTGGTCCTTGTATTACCATTGTGGTCCTTGTATTACCACTGTGGTCCTTGTATTACCACTGTGGTCCTTGTATTACCATTGTGGTCCTTGTATTACCATTGTGGTCCTTGTATTACCATTGTGGATCTTGTATTACCATTGTGGTCCTTGTATTACCATTGTGGTCCTTGTATTACCATTGTGGTCCTTGTATTACCATTGTGGTCCTTGTATTACCATTGTGGTCCTTGTATTACCATTGTGGTCCTTGTATTACCATTGTGGTCCTTGTATTACCATTGTGGTCCTTGTATTACCATTGTGGTCCTTGTATTACCATTGTGGTCTTTATTATTAACCATTGTGGTCCTTGTATTACCATTGTGGTCCTTGTATTACCATTGTGGTCCTTGTATTACCACTGTGGTCCTGTATTACCATTGTGGTCCTTGTATTACCATTGTGGTCCTTGTATTACCATTGTGGTCCTTGTATTACCATGTGGTCCTTGTATTACCATTGTGGTCCTTGTATTACCATTGTGGTCTTGTATTACATTGTGGTCCTTGTATTTACCATTGTGGTCCTTGTATTACCATTGTGGTCCTTGTATTACCATTGTGGTCTTTTTATTACCATTGTGGTCCTTGTATTACCATTGTGGTCTTTGTATTACCATTGTGTCCTTGTATTACCATCGTGTCCTTGTATTACCATTGTGGTCTTATATTACCATTGTGGTCCTTGTATTACCATTGTGGTCTTGTATTACCATTGTGTCCTTGTATTACCATTGTGGTCCTTGTATTACCATTGTGGTCCTTGTATTACCATTGTGGTCCTTGTATTACCATTGTGGTCCTTGTATTACCATTGTGGTCCTTGTATTACCACTGTGGTCCTTGTATTACCATTGTGGTCCTTGTATTACCATTGTGGTCTTTGTATTACCATTGTGGTCCTTGTATTACCATTGTGGTCCTTGTATTACCATTGTGGTCTTTGTATTACCATTGTGGTCCTTGTATTACCATTGTGGTCCTTGTATTACCATTGTGGTCCTTGTATTACCATTGTGGTCCTTGTATTACCATTGTGGTCTTTATATTACCATTGTGGTCCTTGTATTACCATTGTGGTCCTTGTATTACCATTGTGGTCTTTGTATTACCATTGTGGTCCTTGTATTACCATTGTGGTCCTTGTATTACCATTGTGGTCCTTGTATTACCATTGTGGTCCTTGTATTACCATTGTGGTCTTTGTATTACCATTGTGGTCCTTGTACTTCCATTGTGGTCCTTGTATTACCATTGTGGTCCTTGTATTACCATTGTGGTCCTTGTATTACCATTGTGGCCCTTGTATTACCATTGTGGTCCTTGTATTACCATTGTGGTCCTTGTATTACCATTGTGGTCCTTGTATTACCATTGTGGCCCTTGTATTACCATTGTGGTCCTTGTATTACCATTGTGGTCCTTGTATTACCATTGTGGTCCTTGTATTACCATTGTGGTCCTTGTATTACCATTGTGGCCCTTGTATTACCATTGTGGTCCTTGTATTACCATTGTGGTCCTTGTATTACCATTGTGGTCCTTGTATTACCATTGTGGTCCTTGTATTACCATCGTGGTCCTTGTATTACCATTGTGGTCCTTGTATTACACCATTGTGGTCCTTGTATTACCATTGTGGTCCTTGTATTACCATTGTGGTCCTTGTATTACCATTGTGGTCCTTGTATTACATCGTGGTCCTTGTATTACCATTGTGGTCCTTGTATTACCATTGTGGTCTTGTATTACATTGTGGTCCTTGTATTACCATTGTGGTCCTTGTATTACCATCGGGTCCTTGTATTACCATTGTGGTCCTTGTATTACCATTGTGGTCCTTGTATTACCATTGTGGTCCTTGTATTACCATTGTGGTCCTTGTATTACCATTGTGGTCCTTGTATTACCATTGTGGCCCTTGTATTACCATTGTGGTCCTTGTATTACCATTGTGGTCCTTGTATTACCATTGTGGTCTTTATAATTCTATAACAACAAACCCTAAAATAATAATCGACAAGTGCCTTTAACAACTACTAACTACAACAACAACAACAACTAAAACAACTACAACAACAACAACAACTACAACAACACTACAACAAACTACAACAACTACTATAACACAACTACAAACAACTACTACAACACACTATAACAACAACTACATCAAATAACATACCAACTACAACAATCTACAACTGCAACAACTACAACAACTACTATAACACTGCAACACTACAACACTACAACAACTACTATAACAAACTACAACAAACATACAACAACAACTAAAAACAACTACAACAACAACACTACAACAACACTATAACTACAACACAACAACACTACAAAACTCTATAACTACAACAACAACAACACTACAACAACTACTATAACTACAACAACAACAACCAACTACAACAACACTATTCAAAACAACAAACAACTACAACAACAACATACAACAACTACTATAACTACCACAACAACAACTCTATACAACAACAACAACTACAACAACACTACTATAACAACTATAACAACAACAACAACTAAACAAACAACAAGTACTATAACAACTACACAACAACAACAAACTACTATAACAACAACAACAACTACAACACAACAACAACAACTACTATAACAACAACAACAACAACCTATAACAACAACAACAACAACTATAACAACAACAACAAACTACTATAACAAACAAACTGCACACCAACAACTCTGCTAACAACTACAACACTACTAACAATACAACCACACAACAACAACTACAGCAACACAACTACTAGTATCAACTACAACAACAACTACAAACAACAACAACTATAACAACAACAACAACTACTATAACAACAACTGCAACAACTACTGTAACAACTACAACAACTACAAGTACAACAACAACAACAACTACAGCAACAACTACTATAACAACTACAACACAACAACTACAACAACAACAACTATAACAACTACAACAACAACTACAACAACAACTACAGTACTACAACAACTACTATAACAACTACAACAAGTACAAACAACAACAACTACAACAACAACAACTACTATAACAACTACAACAACAACAACAACTACTATAACAACTACAACAACTATAACAACAACAACTACAACAACTACTATAACAACAACTACAAGTACAACAACAACTACAACAACAACTACTATAACAACTACAACAACAACAACAACTACTACTATAACAACAACAACAACTACAACAACAACAACTACTATAACTACAACAACAACTACAACAACTACTATAACAACTACAGCAACAAGTACAAGTACAACAACAACAACTACAACAACAACTACAACAACAACAACAACAACTACAACAACTACTATAACAACTACAGCAACAAGTACAAGTACAACAACAACAACTACTATAACAACTACAGCAACAAGTACAAGTACAACAACAACAACTACTATAACAACTACAACAACAACTACAACAACAACTACAACAACTACAACAACAACAACAACAACTACAACAACTACAACAACTACAACAACAACTACAACAACAACTACAACAACAACTACAACAACAACAACTACAACAACTACAACAACAACTACAACAACAACAACACAACAACTACAACAACAACTACAACAACTACAATAACAACTACTACAACAACAACAACAACAACAACAACTACAACAACAACAACTACAACAACTACAACAACAACTACAACAACAACAACTACAACAACTACAATAACTACAACAACAACTACAAGTACAACAAACAACAACTACTGTAACAACTACAACAACAACTACAAGTACAACAACAACAACAACAACTACAACAACTACAACAACTACAACAACAAACTACAACAACAACAACAACAACAACTACAACAACAACTACAACAACTACAAACAACAACTACTACAACAACAACAACAACTACAACAACAACAACTACAACAACAACAACAACAACAACAACTACAACAACAACAACAACTACAACAACAACTACTATAACAACTACAACAACAACTACAAGTACAACAACAACAACAACTACAACAACAACAACAACTACAACAACAGAAATAACTACGTGATATCCACACCATTTACATGATCCAGATTATATTCTCATCTTGCTCCATGATACTGGGGTCAGTAAAGCATTATAAAGTACGCCAGAATACAAAAAAATAACCAAACATAGATCCTCAACAAAATCATCTACAAAAGCTAAAAGTAACAAATTATTATATATATTCCTCTAACAAAAACTCTGGGGAGACACTTAAGTATTTTTCCACGAGTTATCCTCTTCATCTGTCATAGAAAACGGAGGTAAAGAAATTTTGAGGTATAACTTAAGATTCTTTTAATTGTAAGCGGAAGGGTAAAGTACTTAACCCGTAGGGATCATGTAACAGCTGGGGAATGAGAGGAGGAGGAGGCAGTCAGGTTCGATCCGGGGAAGGAGAGGATGCACGTGCAACCAGTTCCCCGGATCAAGAGCCTCCGGCCTTGAGCGAAGCCCCGAGGTCGACCTAATTCAAGACGTTACTTTACTGCTTTCTCAAAATGAGATATCAAGTGGCACTTGAGCTGTGATAATGTTGTGATAACAGTGAGGTAGCAATGATAGCAGGGAGATAGCAGTGATAGCAGGAAGATAGCAGTGATAGCAGGAAGATGACAGTGATAGCAGGAAGATGACAGTGATAGCAGGAAGATGACAGTGATAGCAGGAAGATGACAGTGATAGCAGGAAGATGACAGTGATAGCAGGAAAATGACAGTTATAGCAGGAAGACAGCAATGACAGCAGGAAGATAGCAGTGACAGCAGGAAGATAGCAATGACAGCAGGAAGATAGCAGTGACAGCAGGAAGATAGCAATGACAGCAGGAAGATAGCAATCATAGCAGGGAGATAGCAATGACAGCAGGAAGGTAGCAATGACAGTGTACCAGTGTTGGTACCAGTGTTGGTACCAGTGTTGGCACCAGTGGTGGTACCAGTGTTGGTACTAGTGTTGGCACCAGTGTTGGTACTAGTGTTGGTACTAGTGCTGGTACTAGTGTTGGTACTAGTGTTGGTACCAGTGTTGGTACTAGTGTTGGTACCAGTGTTGGTACCAGTGGTGGTACCAGTGTTGGTACCAGTGTTGGTACTAGTGTTGGTACCAGTGTTGGTACTACTGTTGGTACTAGTGTTGGTACCAGTGTTGGTACCAGTGGTGGTACCACTGTTGGTACTAGTGTTGGTACTAGTGTTGGTACCAGTGTTGGTACCAGTGTTGGTACTAGTGTTGGTACCAGTGTTGGTACTAGTGTTGGTACTAGTGTTGGTACCAGTGTTGGTACTAGTGTTGGTACCAGTGTTGGTACCAGTGTTGGTACTAGTGTTGGTACCAGTGTTGGTACCAGTGTTGGTACTAGTGTTGGTACCAGTGTTGGTACTAGTGTTGGTACTAGTGTTGGTACCAGTGTTGGTACTAGTGTTGGTACCGGTGTTGGTACTAGTGTTGGTACTAGTGTTGGCACCAGTGTTGGTACCAGTGGTGGTACCAATGTTGGTACTAGTGTTGGTACCAGTGTTGGTACCAGTGTTGGTACCAGTGTTGGTACTAGTGTTGGTACCAGTGTTGGTACTAGTGTTGATACTAGTGTTAGTACCAGTGTTAGTACCAGTGTTAGTACCAGTGTTAGTACCAGTGTTAGTACCAGTGTTAGTACCAGTGTTAGTACCAGTGTTAGTACCAGTGTTAGTACCAGTGTTAGTACCAGTGTTAGGATTATTGAGACTAAATCTGAACTTGGTATTATAATGTTAATATGTAGGAGACATTGTCACTACAAGGTGATCAGTCCCTCAGTCTTGTAGAGATATACACTGAAGATGGTTAATAAACCATCATGACCCTTGTCTACCACTCATTAAGAATGTTTTATTACATAGAACAGTGAGTAAACTCTCAGTATATATATATATATATATATATATATATATATATATATATATATATATATATATATATATATATATAGGCAATGAGGTCGAAGAGGTATGGGGTAGGTTTAAAAATGTAGTGTTAGTGTGTTCAGCAGAAGTTTGTGGTTACAGGAAAGTGGGTGCAGGAGGGAAGAGGAGCGATTGGTGGAATGATGATGTAAAGAGAGTAGTAAGGTAGAAAAAGTTAGCATATGAGAAGTTTTTACAAAGTAGAAGTGATGCAAGGAGGGAAGAGTATATGGAGAAAAAGAGAGAGGTTAAGAGAGTGGTGAAGCAATGTAAAAAGAGAGCAAATGAGAGAGTGGGTGAGATGTTATCAACAAATTTTGTTGAAAATAAGAAAAAGTTTTGGAGTGAGATTAACAAGTTAAGGAAGCCTAGAGAACAAATGGATTTGTCAGTTAAAAATAGGAGAGGAGAGTTATTAAATGGAGAGTTAGAGGTATTGGGAAGATGGAGGGAATATTTTGAGGAATTGTTAAATGTTGATGAAAATAGGGAAGCTGTGATTTCGTGTATAGGGCAAGGAGGAACAACATCTTGTAGGAGTGAGGAAGAGCCAGTTGTGAGTGTGGGGAAAAGTTCGTGAGGCAGTAGGTAAAATGAAAGGGGGTAAGGCAGCCGGGATTGATGGGATAAAGACAGAAATGTTAAAAGCAGGTGGGGATATAGTTTTGGAGTGGTTGGTGCAATTATTTAATAAATGTATGGAAGAGGGTAAGGTACCTAGGGATTGGCAGGGGAGCATGCATAGTTCCTTTGTATAAAGGCAAAGGGGATAAAAAGAGAGTGCAAAAATTATAGGGGGATAAGTCTGTTGAGTATACCTGGTAAAGTGTATGGTAGAGTTATTATTGAAAGAATTAAGAGTAAGACGGAGAATAGGATAGCAGATGAACAAGGAGGCTTTAGGAAAGGTAGGGGTGTGTGGGACCAGGTGTTTACAGTGAAACATATAAGTAAAACAGTATTTAGATAAGGCTAAAGAGGTCTTTGTGGCATTTATGGATTTGGAAAAGGCGTATGACAGGGTGGATAGGGGAGCAATGTGGCAGATGTTGCAGCTTGCAGGTGTATGGTGTAGGAGGTAGGTTACTGAAAGCAGTGAAGAGTTTTTACGAGGATAGTGAGGCTCAAGTTAGAGTATGTAGGAAAGAGGGAAATTATTTCCCAGTAAAAGTAGGCCTAAGACAAGGATGTGTGATGTCACCGTGGTTGTTTAATATATTTATAGATGGGGTTGTAAGAGAAGTAAATGCGAGGGTCTTGGCAAGAGGCGTGGAGTTAAAAGATAAAGAATCACACATAAAGTGGGAGTTGTCACAGTTGCTCTTTGCTGATGACACTGTGCTCTTGGGAGATTCTGAAGAGAAGTTGCAGAGATTGGTGGATGAATTTGGTAGGGTATGCAAAAGAAGAAAATTAAAGTGAATACAGGAAAGAGTAAGGTTATGAGGATAAAAGTTTTAGGTGATGAAAGATTGGATATCAGATTGGAGGGAGGGGAGTATGGAGGAGGTGAATGTTTTCAGATATTTGGGAGTGGACGTGTCAGCGGATGGGTCTATGAAAGATGAGGTGAATCATAGAATTGATGAGGGGAAAAGGGTGAGTGGTTGCACATAGGAGTCTGTGGAGGACAAAGAACTTTGTCCTTGGAGGCAAAGAGGGGAATGTATGAGAGTATAGTTTTAACCAACGCTCTTATATGGGTGTGAAGCGTGGGTGATGAATGTTGCAGCGAGGAGAAGGCTGGAGGCAGTGGAGATGTCATGTCTGAGGGCAATGTGTGGTGGTGAATATAATGCAGAGAATTCGTAGTTTGGAAGTTAGGAGGAGGTGCGGGATTACCAAAACTGTTGTCCAGAGGGCTGAGGAAGGGTTGTTGAGGTGGTTCGGACATGTAGAGAGAATGGAGCGAAACGAGTGACTTCAAGAGTGTATCAGTCTGTAGTGGAAGGAAGGCGGGGGTAGGGGTCGGCCTAGGAAAGGTTGGAGGGAGGGGGTAAAGGAGGTTTTGTGTGCGAGGGGCTTGGACTTCGAACAGGCATGCGTGAGCGTGTTTGATAGGAGTGAATGGAGACAAATGGTTTTTTTAATACTTGACGTGCTGTTGGAGTTGTGAGCAAAGTAACATTTATGAAGGGGTTCAGGGAAACCGGCAGGCCGGACTTGAGGGGTGTTAATGTTGCAGTTTTAAAAACTGTAGTGTTAAAGCACCCTTCTGGCAAGACAGTGATGGAGTGAATGATGGTGAAAGTTTCTCTTTTTCGGGCCACCCTGCCTTGGTGGGAGACGGCCGATGTGTTAATAATAATAATATATATGTTTATTTTATATATATATATATATATATATATATATTATAATATATATATATATATATATATATTATATATATAATATATATATATATATAACAATCATATAAATCTATCACAGTCATATATATTCCATCAGCACAATGATATATTTTGGTATATTATGACGTATATATTGAGAAGTCACATCGTGGCTGACCCACAAAATGTCAACATGGCATTAAAAAAGGTCACAGGACTTTTAAACATGATGTACGAGTCAAAAATGACTTGAGAGTCTGAGGCGATCAGCTGACTTGATGACGTCATTACCAGCTGTTTGTCTGCCAGTCTTTGTTTACGTCGCGTCCACCACGTGTTTGTTTACGTCACCTCCACCACGTGTTTGTTTACGTCGCCTCCACCACGTGTTTGTTTACGTCGCCTCCACCACGTGTTTGTTTACGTCGCCTCCACCACGTGTTTGTTTACGTCGCCTCCACCACGTGTTTGTTTACGTCACCTCCACCACGTGTTGGTTTACGTCGTCTCCACCACGTGTTTGTTTACGTCGCGTCCACCACGTGTTTGTTTACGTCGCCTCCACCACGTGTTTGTTTACGTCGCTTCCACCACGTGTTTATTTACGTCGCCTCCACCACGTGTTTGTTTACATCCCGTGGACCACGTGTCTCAGCCCCTGACTGTAAACACAGACTGTGTTGTGTAAATATTCAAACATATGACAAACGTGACTCATTTGTTTTATGGCAGTCTTGATTTATCGTCGTTTTTCCATGATTTCTCTCTTTTTCTTCCACTTTTCTCTCTCTCTCTCTCAGGCACACACACACACACACACACACACACACACACACACACACACACACACACACACACACACACACACACACACACACACACACACACACACGAGTCCTCCGCCCCCTCCCCCAAAGCAATAAGCCGTACTAGTTAATGCAAAAGCTGGGTCCAGGAGACAGAGCTCAATCAATATAGACAACCAGGTGAATACAAAAACCAGACCGAAGCCAAATGCAAAGTAAAGACACACAGTAGACAACTGTGAGTGTTGGAGACAACTGTGAGTGTTGGAGACAACTGTGAGTGTTGGAGACAACTGTGAGTGTTGGAGACAACTGTGAGTGTTGGAGACAACTG
>NC_069490.1:1615944-1628444 GCF_026875155.1 Cherax quadricarinatus | reverse complement strand
TGGTCTACTTGGAAAGGGTTACGGGGTGTATATATTACTGATTTTTAGTCGGGTATACAGCAGGTGTGGGTATACTACCGTAGGTGTGTGGTGGCTGGTGTGGCAGAGGTGTGGGCAAGGTTAGGTATCTAGCTCTTGGACAAGCAACCAACGCCAGTCTCATTACACATGTGACATCTTCCAGTTATTGTGGCAGTCTGTGCAGGTCACTATATTCTTACAGACTTCACTGCTATTATATGCAGGTCACTATATGCAAGTGTTCACTGCTAGTTATGTAGGTTCTCTATATACAGTCTCACCTATGTTTTAGGGGTAAATAGTGTTTAAGGGGGGGTTTTCCCCCAAAAAACCTATTATATATAGTAAGTCACTGGTCAATATATGGGGATCACTATATACAGTCTTCACCTCTAGTATATGCAGGTCACTATATGCAGTGTTCACTGCTAGTATATGCAGGTCACTATATACAGTGTTCACTGCCAATATATGCGGGAGAGAGACACCAGGACATTTCGGTCCAACTAGGATCATTTACGAGCCATCTTGATGTGACTTGTAACTGGTCCAGGTCTGAGGGGAAGGTTGTAGTAAGCTCCTGTCTCCCATGTGCAGGTTCCCTGTGTATTGTTCCAGTCACTGTATTGTTCCAGTCACTGTATTGCTCCAGTCACTGTATTGTTCCAGTCACTGTATTGTTCCAGTCACTGTATTGTTCCAGTCACTGTATTGTTCCAGTCACTGTATTGTTCCAGTCACTGTATTGTTCCAGTCACTGTATTGTTCCAGTCACTGTATTGTTCCAGTCACTGTATTGTTCCAGTCACTGTATTGTTCCAGTCACTGTATTGTTCCAGTCACTGTATTGCTCCAGTCACTGTATTGTTCCAGTCACTGTATTGTTCCAGTCACTGTATTGTTCCAGTCACTGTATTGTTCCAGTCACTGTATTGCTCCAGTCACTGTATTGTTCCAGTCACTGTATTGTTCCAGTCACTGTATTGTTCCAGTCACTGTATTGTTCCAGTCACTGTATTGCTCCAGTCACTGTATTGTTCCAGTCACTGTATTGCTCCAGTCACTGTATTGTTCCAGTCACTGTATTGCTCCAGTCACTGTATTGTTCCAGTCACTGTATTGTTCCAGTCACTGTATTGTTCCAGTCACTGTATTGCTCCAGTCACTGTATTGTTCCAGTCACTGTATTGCTCCAGTCACTGTATTGCTCCAGTCACTGTATTGTTCCAGTCACTGTATTGCTCCAGTCACTGTATTGCTCCAGTCACTGTATTGTTCCAGTCACTGTATTGTTCCAGTCACTGTATTGTTCCAGTCACTGTATTGTTCCAGTCACTGTATTGTTCCAGTCACTGTACGGTTCCAGTCACTGTATTCCAGTCACTGTATTGTTCCAGTCACTGTATTGTTCCAGTCACTGTATTGTTCCAGTCACTGTATTGTTCCAGCACTGATTGCTCCAGTCACTGTATTGTTCCAGTCACTGTATTGCTCCAGTCCACTGTAATTGTTCTAGTCACTGTATTGTTCCAGTCACTGTATTGTTCCAGTCACTGTATTGTTCCAGTCACTGCATTGCTCTAGTCACTGTATTGTTCCAGTCACTGTATTGCTCCAGTCACTGTATTGTTCCAGTCACTGTATTGTTCCAGTCACTGTATTGTTCCAGTCACTGTATTGTTCCAGTCACTGTATTGTTCTAGTCACTGTATTGTTCTAGTCACTGTATTGCTCTAGTCACTGTATTGTTCCAGTCACTGTATTGCTCTAGTCACTTTATTGTTCCAGTCACTGTATTGCTCCAATCACTGTATTGTTCCAGTCACTGTATTGTTCCAGTCACTGTATTGTTCCAGTCACTGCATTGTTCCAGTCACTGTATTGTTCCAGTCACTGCATTGTTCCAGTCACTGTATTGTTCCAGTCACTGTATTGCTCCAGTCACTGTATTGCTCCAGTCACTGTATTGTTCCAGTTACTGTATTGTTCCAGTCATTGTATTGTTCCAGTCACTGTATTGATTGTCCATCACTGTATTGTTCCAGTCACTGTATTGTTCCAGTCAATGTATTGTTCCAGTCACTGTATTGTTCCAGTCACTGTATTGTTCCAGTCACTATTGTTCCAGTCACTGTATTGTTCCAGTCACTGTATTGTTCCAGTCACTATTGTTCCAGTCACTGTATTGTTCCAGTCACTGTATTGTTCCAGTCACTGTATTGTTCCAGTCACTGTATTGTTTCCAGTCACTATTGTTCCAGTCACTGTATTGTTCCAGTCACTGTATTGTTCCAGTCACTGTATTGTTCCAGTCACTGTATTGTTCCAGTCACTGTATTGTTCCAGTCACTATTGTTCCAGTCACTGTATTGTTCCAGTCACTGTATTGTTCCAGTCACTGTATTGTTCCAGTCACTGTATTGTTCCAGTCACTATTGTTCCAGTCACTGTATTGTTCCAGTCACTATTGTTCCAGTCACTGTATTGTTCCAGTCACTGTATTGTTCCAGTCACTATTGTTCCAGTCACTGTATTGTTCCAGTCACATGTAATTGTTCCAGTCACTATTGTTCCAGTCACTGTATTGTATCCAGTCACTGTATTGTTCCAGTAACTATTGTTCCAGTCACTGTATTGTTCCAGTCACTGTATTGTTCCAGTCACTATTGTTCCAGTCACTGTATTGTTCCAGTCACTGTATTGTTCCAGTCACTATTGTTCCAGTCACTGTATTGTTCCAGTCACTGTATTGTTCCAGTCACTGTATTGTTCCAGTCACTATTGTTCCAGTCACTGTATTGTTCCAGTCACTATTTTTCCAGTCACTGTAATTGTTCCAGTCACTGTATTGTTCCAGTCACTATTGTTCCAGTCACTGTATTGTTCCAGTCCACTGTATTGTTCCAGTCACTATTGTTCCAGTCACTGTATTGTTCCAGTCACTGTATTGTTCCAGTCACTATTGTCTCCAGTCACTGTATTGTTCCAGTCACTGTATTGTTCCAGTCACTATTGTTCCAGTCACTGTATTGTTCCAGTCACTGTATTGTTCCAGTCAATATTGTTCCAGTCACTGTATTGTTCCAGTCCACTGTATTGTTCCAGTCACTATTGTTCCAGTCACTGTATTGTTCCAGTCACTGTATTGTTCCAGTCACTATTGTTCCAGTCACTGTATTGTTCCAGTCACTGTATATGTTCCAGTCACTATTGTTCCAGTCACTGTATTGTTCCAGTCACTTGTATTGTTCCAGTCACTATTGTTCCAGTCACTGTATTGTTCCAGTCACTGTATTGTTCCAGTCACTATTGTTCCAGTCACTGTATTGTTCCAGTCACTGTATTGTTCCAGTCACTATTGTCCAGTCACTGTATTGTTCCAGTCACTGTATTGTTCCAGTCACTATTGTTCCAGTCACTGTATTGTTCCATTCACTGTATTGTTCCAGTCAATATTGTTCCAGTCACTGTATTGTTCCAGTCACTGTATTGTTCCAGTCACTATTGTTCCAGTCACTGTATTGTTCCAGTCACTGTATTGTTCCAGTCACTATTGTTCCAGTCACTGTATTGTTCCAGTCACTGTATTTGTTCCAGTCACTATTGTTCCAGTCACTGTATTGTTCCAGTCACTGTATTGTTCCAGTCACTATTGTTCCAGTCACTGTATTGTTCCAGTCACTGTAATTGTTCCAGTCACTATTGTTCCAGTCACTGTATTGTTCCAGTCACTGTATTGTTCCAGTCACGTATTGTTCCAGTCCACTGTATTGTTCCAGTCACTATTGTTCCAGTCACTGTATTGTTCCAGTCACTGTATTGTTCCAGTCACTGTATTGTTCCAGTCACTGTATTGTTCCAGTCACTGTATTGTTCCAGTCACTGTATTGTTCCAGTCACTGTACTGTGACTGTTATACTAATATTGTGCACTGTTCTTCTCCAGTTTCTCTCACTCTGCTGGTCACTATTGCTGCTGGTTACTGTGTACTGATCACTGTTGCTACTGATCACTGTGCAGATCACTGCTGCAGCTGTTGCGTACCTGTGTCATCGTCCTGGTCACTGCTGGTGTCCCACGCACTCTGCCCCACACACACACACACACGTAGGAAGCGCTAAACCCTCATGGGCACATTCACTACCTATTGAATATATATATATATATATATATATATATATATATAATATAAATATATATATATATATATATATATATATATCGTGGATATCCAGAAATAACCATCGTGTTGGTTACTGGGCCGTTATGTTGATCGTGCAGCACTATGGTACAGCACGGTGATGCAGCACTATGGTACAGCACGGTGATGCAGCACTATGGTACAGCACGGTGATGCAGCACTATGGTACAGCACGGTGATACAGCACTATGGTACAGCACGGTGATGCAGCACTATGGTACAGCACGGTGATGCAGCACTATGGTAGAGCACGGTGATGCAGCACTATGGTACAGCACGGTGATGCAGCACTATGGTACAGCACGGTGATGCAGCACTATGGTACAGCACGGTGATGCAGCACTATGGTACAGCACGGTGATACAGCACTAATGGTACAGCACGGTGATGCAGCACTATGGTACAGCACAGTGATGCGCACTATGGTACAGCACGGTGATGCACCACTATGGTACAGCACGGTGATACAGCACTATGGTACAGCACGGTGATGCAGCACTATGGTACAGCACGGTGATGCAGCACTATGGTAGAGCACGGTGATGCAGCACTATGGTACAGCAACGGTGATGCAGCACTATGGTACAGCACGGTGATGCAGCACTATGGTACAGCACGGTGATGCAGCACTATGGTACAGCACGGTGATACAGCACTATGGTACAGCACGGTGATGCAGCACTATGGTACAGCACAGTGATGCAGCACTATGGTACAGCACGGTGATGCAGCACTATGGTACAGCACGGTGATACAGCACTATGGTACAGCACAGTGATGCAGCACTATGGTACAGCACAGTGATGCAGCACTATGGTACAGCACGGTGATGCAGCACTATGGTACAGCACGGTGATGCAGCACTATGGTACATGCACGGTTATGCAGCACTATGGTACAGCACGGTGATGCAGCACTATTGTGTACAGCACGGTGATGCAGCAACTATGGTGCAGCACAGTGATGCAGCACTATGGTACAGCACGGTGATGCAGCACTATGGTACAGCACGTGATGCAGCACTGTGGTACAGCACGGTGATGCAGCACTGTGGTAACAGCACGGTGATGCAGCACTATGGTACAGCACGGTGATGATGCAGCACTAATGGTACAGCACAGGTGATGCAGCACTATGGTACAGCACGGTGATGCGCACTATGGTACAGCACGGTGATGCAGCACTATGGTACAGCACGGTGATGCAGCACTATGGTACAGCACGGTGATGCAGCACTATGGTACAGCACGGTGATGCAGCACTATGGTACAGCACGGTGATGTAGCACTATGGTACAGCACGGTGATGCAGCACTTGGGTACAGCACGGTGATGCAGCACTATGGTACAGCACGGTGATGCAGCACTATGGTACAGCACGGTGATACAGCACTATGGTACAGCACGGTGATACAGCACTATGGTACAGCACGGTGATACAGCACTATGGTACAGCACGGTGATGCAGCACTATGGTACAGCACGGTGATACAGCACTACGGTACAGCACGGTGACACAGCACTACGGTACAGCACAGTGACACAGCACTACGGTACAGCACAGTGACACAGCACTACGGTACAGCACGGTGACACAGCACTACGGTACAGCACGGTGACACAGCACTACGGTACAGCACGGTGACACAGCACTACGGTACAGCACGGTGACACAGCACTACGGTACAGCACGGTGACACAGCACTACGGTACAGCACAGTGACACAGCACTACGGTACAGTACGGTGACACAGCACTACGGTACAGCACGGTGACACAGCACTACGGTACAGCACGGTGACACAGCACTATAGAAATATAATACAAATCACTGTAATACTAGAGAGTACATCACAGCAGCACACAGGAGTACATTGCAGCTGTACACAGCACTCCAAGAGTACATGACGGCAGCACTACAAGAGTACATCACAGAAGCACTAGAGTACATCACAGTAGCACTACAAGAGTACATCACAGTAGCACTACAAGAGTACATCACAGTAGCACTACAAGAGTACATCACAGTAGCACTACAAGAGTACATCACAGTAGCACTACAAGAGTACATAACAGTAGCACTACAAGAGTACATCACAGTAGCACTACAAGAGTACATCACAGTAGCACTACAAGAGTACATCACAGTAGCACTACAAGAGTACATCACAGTAGCACTACAAGAGTACATCACAGCAGCACACAGGAGTACATTGCAGCTGTACACAGCACTCCAAGAGTACATGACAGTAGCACTACAAGAGTACATCACAGCAGCACACAGGAGTACATTGCAGCTGTACACAGCACTCCAAGAGTACATCACAGCAGCACTACAAGAGTACATCACAGTAGCACTACAAGAGTACATCACAGTAGCACTACAAGAGTACATCACAGTAGCACTACAAGAGTACATCACAGAAGCACTACAAGAGTACATCACAGAAGCACTAGAGTACATCACAGCAGCACTAGAGTACATCAAAGTTGCACTACAAGAGTACATCACAGCAGCACTACAAGAGTACATCACAGCAGCACTACAAGAGTACATCACAGCAGCACTACAAGAGTACATCACAGTAGCACTACAAGAGTACATCACAGAAGCACTACAAGAGTACATCACAGAAGCACTAGAGTACATCACAGCAGCACTAGAGTACATCAAAGTTGCACTACAAGAGTACATCACAGTAGCACTAGAGTACATCACAGTGGCACTACAAGAGTACATCACAGTAGCACTAGAGTACATCACAGTGGCACTACAAGAGTACATCACAGTAGCACTAGAGTACATCACAGTGGCACTACAAGAGTACATCACAGAAGCACTACAAGAGTACATCACAGTAGCACTAGAGTACATCACAGCAGCACTACAAGAGTACATCACAGTAGCACGAGAGTACATCACAGCAGCACTACAAGAGTACATCACAGTAGCACGAGAGTACATCACAGCAGCACTACAAGAGTACATCACAGTAGCACGAGAGTACATCACAGCAGCACTACAAGAGTACATCACAGTAGCACTAGAGTACATCACAGCAGCACTACAAGAGTACATCACAGCAGCACTACAAGAGTACATCACAGTAGCACTACAAGAGTACATCACAGCAGCACTACAAGAGTACATCACAGTAGCACGAGAGTACATCACAGCAGCACTACAAGAGTACATCACAGTAGCACGAGAGTACATCACAGCAGCACTACAAGAGTACATCACAGTAGCACTAGAGTACATCACAGCAGCACTACAAGAGTACATCACAGCAGCACTACAAGAGTACATCACAGCAGCACTACAAGAGTACATCACAGAAGCACTACAAGAGTACATCACAGTAGCACTAGAGTACATCACAGTGGCACTACAAGAGTACATCACAGTAGCACTAGAGTACATCACAGAAGCACTACAAGAGTACATCACAGTAGCACGAGAGTACATCACAGCAGCACTACAAGAGTACATCACAGTAGCACTAGAGTACATCACAGCAGCACTACAAGAGTACATCACAGTGGCACTACAAGAGTACATCACAGTAGCACTAGAGTACATCACAGAAGCACTACAAGAGTACATCACAGTAGCACGAGAGTACATCACAGAAGCACTACAAGAGTACATCACAGTAGCACGAGAGTACATCACAGCAGCACTACAAGAGTACATCACAGCAGCACTACAAGAGTACATCACAGCAGCACTACAAGAGTACATCACAGCAGCACTACAAGAGTACATCACAGCAGCACTACAAGAGTACATCACAGCAGCACTACAAGAGTACATCACAGAAGCACTACAAGAGTACATCACAGCAGCACTACAAGAGTACATCACAGTAGCACTACAAGAGTACATCACAGTAGCACTACAAGAGTACATCACAGCAGCACTACAAGAGTACATCACAGCAGCACTACAAGAGTACATCACAGTAGCACTACAAGAGTACATCACAGCAGCACTACAAGAGTACATCACAGAAGCACTACAAGAGTACATCACAGTAGCACTACAAGAGTACATCACAGTAGCACTACAAGAGTACATCACAGTAGCACTACAAGAGTACATCACAGCAGCACTACAAGAGTACATCACAGCAGCACTACAAGAGTACATCACAGCAGCACTACAAGAGTACATCACAGCAGCACTACAAGAGTACATCACAGTAGCACTACAAGAGTACATCACAGCAGCACTACAAGAGTACATCACAGTAGCACTACAAGAGTACATCACAGTAGCACTACAAGAGTACATCACAGTAGCACTACAAGAGTACATCACAGCAGCACTACAAGAGTACATCACAGCAGCACTACAAGAGTACATCACAGTAGCACTACAAGAGTACATCACAGCAGCACTACAAGAGTACATCACAGCAGCACTACAAGAGTACATCACAGTAGCACTACAAGAGTACATCACAGTAGCACTACAAGAGTACATCACAGTAGCACGAGAGTACATCACAGCAGCACTACAAGAGTACATCACAGCAGCACTACAAGAGTACATCACAGCAGCACTACAAGAGTACATCACAGAAGCACTACAAGAGTACATCACAGTAGCACTAGAGTACATCACAGTGGCACTACAAGAGTACATCACAGTAGCACTAGAGTACATCACAGAAGCACTACAAGAGTACATCACAGTAGCACGAGAGTACATCACAGCAGCACTACAAGAGTACATCACAGTAGCACTAGAGTACATCACAGCAGCACTACAAGAGTACATCACAGTGGCACTACAAGAGTACATCACAGTAGCACTAGAGTACATCACAGAAGCACTACAAGAGTACATCACAGTAGCACGAGAGTACATCACAGAAGCACTACAAGAGTACATCACAGTAGCACGAGAGTACATCACAGCAGCACTACAAGAGTACATCACAGCAGCACTACAAGAGTACATCACAGCAGCACTACAAGAGTACATCACAGCAGCACTACAAGAGTACATCACAGCAGCACTACAAGAGTACATCACAGAACACTACAAGAGTACATCACAGCAGCACTACAAGAGTACATCACAGTAGCACTACAAGAGTACATCACAGTAGCACTACAAGAATACATCACAGCAGCACTACAAGAGTACATCACAGCAGCACTACAAGAGTACATCACAGTAGCACTACAAGAGTACATCACAGCAGCACTACAAGAGTACATCACAGAAGCACTACAAGAGTACATCACAGTAGCACTACAAGAGTACATCACAGTAGCACTACAAGAGTACATCACAGTAGCACTACAAGAGTACAATCACAGCAGCACTACAAGAGTACATCACAGCAGCACTACAAGAGTACATCACAGCAGCACTACAAGATACATCACAGCAGCACTACAAGAGTACATCACAGTAGCACTACAAGAGTACATCACAGCAGCACTACAAGAGTACATCACAGTAGCACTACAAGAGTACATCACAGTAGCACTACAAGAGTACATCACAGTAGCACTACAAGAGTACATCACAGCAGCACTACAAGAGTACATCACAGCAGCACTGCAAGAGTACATCACAGTAGCACTACAAGAGTACATCACAGTAGCACTACAAGAGTACATCACAGCAGCACTACAAGAGTACATCACAGCAGCACTACAAGAGTACATCACAGTAGCACTACAAGAGTACATCACAGTAGCACTACAAGAGTACATCACAGTAGCACGAGAGTACATCACAGCAGCACTACAAGAGTACATCACAGCAGCACTACAAGAGTACATCACAGTAGCACGAGAGTACATCACAGCAGCACTACAAGAGTACATCACAGCAGCACTACAAGAGTACATCACAGCAGCACTACAAGAGTACATCACAGCAGCACTACAAGAGTACATCACAGTAGCACTAGAGTACATCACAGCGTCACACAAGAACAGCACACGCACATGCACTGTTATGTTGCTCCTGTTGCCGAGTACGTAACAGAGAGGACAAGCCAGGTATACTGCCTTCTGTTGCAAGGAAGGAAGGGAGGGTGGGCAGCCTTTCGTCCCCTCTCCTTCCCCTCTCCTTCCCCCTCTCCTTCCCCTCTCCTTCCCCTCTCCTTCCCCCTCTCCTTCCCCTCTCCTTCCCCTCTCCTTCCCCTCTCCTTCCCCTCTCCTTCCCCTCTCCTTCCCCCTCTCCTTCCCCTCTCCTTCCCCTCTCCTTCCCCTCTCCTTCCCCTCTCCTTCCCCTCTCCTTCCCCTCTCCATCCCCTCTCCTTCCCCTCTCCTTCCCCTCTACATCTTCTCACCTCGCTCCATCAATTGGAGTACATTTTCATGTTTTATTACGGAGCTTCAAGAGCAGGTATGACTGGAACTGTAGGTCAGAGGTCGATAAGAGTTCAGAGGCGGGCGTCGGGAGCTATGGTTCGACCCCCTGCTAGCACATCTAGGTGTGGAATTAGTCACATGTGCAACACCTGGGTACCTTTATCTGCGGGGCCAGGAGCTATGAATCGACCCTTGCAACCATAACTAGGTGAGTGCACACACACACACACAGGAGGGAGAGAGGGGTGGGTAGACTGTTTCCTTGGACTGTAAGAAGGCCTTCGACAGAGATTACTGCAGATGCTGGAGGACCAGGCAGGTATAACAGGGAGGTCACTGTAATGGATCAGAGAATACCTGTCAGGAAGGAAACAACGAGGTGCCGGAGTGGGCGCCTGTGACGAGCGGGGTTCCACAAGGGTCAGTCTTAGGTCCAGTACTGTTTCTGGTATATGTGAATGACATGACGGAAGGGATAGATTAAGAGGTGTCCCTGTTTGCAGACGATGTGAAGCTAGTGAGGAGAATTCAAGTGGAAGAGGATCAGGCAGGACTACAAAGGGATCCGGATAGGCTGCAAGCCTGGTCAAGCAACTGACTCTTGGAGTTTAGCTCCACCAACTGCAGTCATGAATATTGGGGAAAGTTCAAAGAAGACCGGAGACAGAGTACAGGCTAGGGGGCCAAATACTGCAAACCTCACCCAGGGAAAAGGATCTTGGGGTGAGTATAATACCGAGCACATCTCCTGAGGCACACATCAACCAGATAATTGGTGCAGCATATGGGTACCTGGCAAACCTGAGAATAGCGTTCCGACAGCTCAGTAAGGAATCGTTCAAGACACTGTACACCGTGTACGTTAGGCCCATACTAGAGTATCCAGCACCAGTTTGGAACCTACACCTGGTCAAATATATCGAGAAATTAGAGAAAGTGCAAAGGTTTGCAACAAGACTAGTTCCGGAACTAAGGGGTGTCCTACGAGGTTAAGGGATATCAACTGAAGACACTGGAAGACAGAGAGGATGTGATAACGACATAGAAAATACTGAAAGGAATTAACAAGGTGGATAGGGACAGAATGTTCCAGAGATAGGACACAGCAACAAGCGGACACAGTTGGAAGTTGAAGACTTAGATGAATCACAGGGATGTTAGGAAGTATTTCTTCAGTCACAGAGTAGTCACTGGGATGTAGTGGAGGCAGGATCCATACATAGCTGTAAGAAGAGGTATGATAAAGCTCATGGAGCAGGGAGAGAGTGGACCTAGTACCGACACAACACACACCCCACACACTACACACACACACACACACACACACACACACACACACACACACACACACACACACAACACACCACACACACACATACACACATACACAGACACACACACACACACACACACACACATACACACACACACAAAACACACACACACACAACACAAACACACACACACACAACAAACACACACACACACACGCACAACACACACATACAAACACACACACACAAACACACACACAACACACACGCACACACACACACAAAAACACACACAAACACACACACACACATACACACCCCACACACACACACACACACACACACACACACACACACCACACACACACACACACACACACACACACACACACAACACACGCACACACACACACAAACACACAAACACACACACACACAAACACACACAAACACACACACACACACAACACACACACACACACACACACACACACACACACACACACACACACACACACACACACACACACACACACACACACAAACACACACAAACACACACAAACACACACACACACACCCCACACACACCACACACACTCACACACACACGCACACACGCACACACAACACACACACAACACACCACACACACACACACCC
>NC_069490.1:1613371-1615444 GCF_026875155.1 Cherax quadricarinatus | reverse complement strand
TTTCCTTTCTTGTGTTTGTTCTGTTCGTTTTTCCCCTTAACAATAACAAGCCGTTCAGGGTCTTTACCAGTAAAACTACCCCAAAAACACCTTAGGTGGGTGTTAGGGCGCTTGTTTAATGTGTTCATTACGAAGATGTTCGCCTTTGTTCAGTCTCACTATCAATGATCTCTACCCATGTACTTCACTACCACTGATCTGTACCCATGTACTTCACTACCACTGATCTGTACCCATGTACTTCACTACCACTGATCTGTACCCATGTACTTCACTACCACTGATCTGTACCCATGTACTTCACTACCACTGATCTGTACCCATGTACTTCACTACCACTGATCTGTACCCATGTACTTCACTACCACTGATCTGTACCCATGTACTTCACTACCACTGATCTGTACCATGTACTTCACTACCACTGATCTGTACCCATGTACTTCACTACCACTGATCTGTACCCATGTACTTCACTACCACTGATCTGTACCCATGTACTTTACTACCACTGATCTGTACCAATGTACTTTACTACCACTGATCTGTACCCATGTACTTTACTACCACTGATCTGTACCCATGTACTTTACTACCACTGATCTGTACCCATGTACTTTACTACCACTGATCTGTACCCATGTACTTCACTACCACTGATCTGTACCATGTACTTCACTACCACTGATCTGTACCCATGTACTTTACTACCACTGATCTGTACCCATGTACTTCACTACCACTGATCTGTACCCATGTACTTTACTACCACTGATCTGTACCCATGTACTTCACTACCACTGATCTGTACCCATGTACTTCACTACCACTGATCTGTACCTTATGATCGAGTGCCCAACACAGCCGTCAATAATTGTTTACCTACCGGCTTTCTGGCAGTTCTTCCAGCTTCAAGACTCAACACTGACGCCAGTTGAAGACTCAACACTGACGCCAGCTGAAGACTCAACACTGACGCCAGCTGAAGACTCAACACTGACGCCAGTTGAAGACTCAACACTGACGCCAACTGAAGACTCAACACTGACGCCAGCTGAAGACTCAACACTGACGCCAGCTGAAGACTCAACACTGACGCCAGCTGAAGACTCAACACTGACGCCAGCTGAAGACTCAACACTGACGCCAGCTGAGACTCAACACTGACGCCAGCTGAGGACTCAACACTGACGCCAGCTGAAGACTCAACACTGACGCCAGCTGAAGACTCAACACTGACGCCAGCTGAAGCCAAATCTCTCTGTGGATCATTTCTGGTTTTCTAGGGATCTTTTACACAGTCATCGTGAAGTGTTCTCTTGTGTTTTCTGTGACGTGTTCCCCGACGCAGCGCTCCACGATCACCAGCGTCGTCAGTTGTCTTTGTTACTTGTGAGTTCATTACCTTTGTAACATTCTCAGCTATCATAACTTCGGGGCTCAGTCCCTGGAACCATTATGTACCTCTGTAATCTTATGAGTACCGCCCACAGGATGGGTATGTGGTGACTACCTGCCACAGGATGGGTATGTGGTGACTACCTGCCACAGGATGGGTATGGGGTGACTACCTGCCACAGGATGGGTATGTGGTGACTACCTGCCACAGGATGGGTATGTGGTGACTACCTGCCACAGGATGGGCATGGGGTGACTACCACCCACAGGATGGGTATGGGGTGACTACCACCCACAGGATGGGTATGTGGTGACTACCTGCCACAGGATGGGTATGGGGTGACTACCGCCCACACGATGGGTATGGGGTGACTACCACCCACAGGATGGGTATGGGGTGACTACCACCCACAGGATGGGTATGGGGTGACTACCACCCCCACAGGATGGGTATGGGGTGACTACCACCCACAGGATGGGTATGGGGTGACTACCACCCACAGGATGGGTATGGGATGACTACCACCCACAGGATGGGTATGGGATGACTACCACTCACAGGATGGGTATGGGGTGACTACCACCCCCACAGGATGGGTATGGGGTGACTACCACCCACAGGATGGGTATGGGGTGACTACCACCCACAGGATGGGTATGGGGTGACTACCACCC